>VZTN01003829.1:2803-137785 GCA_013400515.1 Erpornis zantholeuca
TGAAAATACTGTGCTTATGTCCATTGAAAGACCTAAATAATCCAAGTTTCTTGTACACAGGTTAGCAGATGGAGATATTTCTGTCATTCCTTGTAGCTGTGTTGGTTTTAGGTGTTGCAACAGTAATAGTTACCATATCCTTTAGCAAAAATGTGTTTGTATGGACAATGCACATTGAACTTTTACTTGCTTTTTAAAGAATATTTCACTCTGTCTTGTTGCATATCTAATGTAATGACTTTCTGCATTATGATTAATTTGTCAAGTACAATAATGCAATTAGTATTTTTTCTATATTATANTGCAGTATGCAAGTTTAAGTTGCCTTTTGAAGAAAATCCCTCTATACAGTTGTTCGTCTCTTCAATCTCACAAATAATAATTGCCAATTTCAACCCCACAAGACAGAAGCAAGTATTGTGGGAGTAGCAGAAGTGCTGTAGGGAACAGCATCTAGGTAGGGGGACTGAAACTACTGTTTGTATTGAGTTGATCACTGTTGCCTTGAAAAGCCAAGATCTGCTTGGGTCTGATGTATTCACCTACTTGAATGCACATACAGGGGCTCCTGTCTCTTTGGGGGCATGACAACATGGGGAGGGCCTGCTGGGATGGAGTTCATAGCAAGTTTAAAGTAGAAGCTGAGGACAGCATTGTGGGAAGGGGAATTCTCTTGTTTTATTGCTATATGGGTAGTGAAGAATAAAGAATAAAGCAAGAGTTCCTTTAATTTAGCTACTTCCAGAACAAATCAACAATGCATATGAAATATTAAGCAGTGTATACACAGAATTAAAGTATTAGGCTAGGTTGTCTGGTATCACATCTAGACACGTTATTTCAAGATTACTACTTTTTTACTTCTGGTTTTTACAAAATACAAAGATTTAGCTTCATATACAAGGATAATTTTTACATAACTATTATATAAAATAAGTATGTACTTACAGCTGAAATTATTGCCTTTGAACTCAGATGTGTTATTACAGTAAACTGTTATAAGATGTATTTACTGCTCAGCTTTGTGTTATTTTCCAATTGTCTTCAAACAGTAATTGTGATAAAAATATGCTATATATAAATAGTTAGTACAATGCATGAAATGTCTAGTATTGTTTTCTTCTTTTTTCTGAATGTAGATCTCGAGAAAGCAGAATAATTGTCCACCTTTCACCTTGCTATTTCATACCTGACCTTTCAAGTAAAAACTTAAAATATTTTTTTTGTTTTTATGAAGCAAGAATTTCCACCTTATTCTATTTTTAAATTACGTAAATATTTCAGATAATGAGAACACTTATTTTCTTGCCTTTGAAGTTTTTGTTTAATTGTTACACCTGACTTCTTTATTTGCTTTTTTGTGTTGTGCTAGCATTGGTTTGAAAGCTGCATTGCTCTGAGGTTTGTGTCTTACATTGAAACAGGAATGAGAAACACCTGAAGGACATGTCTTATCTTCCCACTGTGTGATTCTAGTACACGCACCAGAATTAGAAAGTAGAGTTAGATCTCAAATTGTCAGTGCATATTTTTAAAGTATAACTGCATGCGTCACCTGTTATTTAATGTTCTGTTTTCTAATATAACACTTTAAAAAGCACTATTTAAGACATGACCTTTAGTTAACTCATTTCTGGATAATACTAGTTAAAGATAGTGGGTTGTGTCACTTAATTACCTTCTGAGAGCAGCTGAAAACTTAATTGCCAGTTTCAGTTGGTTACTAGATTTTACTGTGTTACTAATAGGGTAGAATCCAACATTTAAATATTTTAGTATATACATTACATTTTTATGCAGACCAACTTCACTGATATTTATCAACGTGTATTTGCGTTTTTTTTGCAGTTCTGTGTCCTACATGAAGAGGGCTGCCTTTCAGAATTAGCCGTGCTCCTTTCTGTGATGAGAAGCTTTCCTTGGATAGATATAACTCATAGTATTTTTTCATTTGGCACTATACCTAAAGCAGTATTCATTTACTTCCTCTGTGTGTGTCGAATTTCTGATCCTACAGTAAGTCATCTGGGCATGACAACTCATCCAGTTTAACTTAATAGTGCAATGGACTGGAGCAGGGAACAAACATTGTACAGTTTTACTTGCATTGTTCTGACTTTTTAAAGTCTATTTTTACATTGTATAGCATGTAATAAATCCTCCTGCACATTTTGTTGTTGGAAGGAAAAGTAAACTTTGAATAGTGTAAATAAAATAAGCCTCATTTTAAGGAATCAGTATTTAAAGCATCCTTAGTTCCTAAACAAAGATGAAAAAACTGTCTTAGTCAGACTTGAAATTTAAAATTCAAGTGAGTTCTCCAGGACACTCCAGAAAGGTGATTGTGAAAGTCAGCAATCAACACTGCTTTGTAAATGATAACTTTGAACTATACAAGATTTGTTCATAGATGAACAAATCCAGATTTCTTGGTTTAACATAAGTAATTGTGTGTTACTTGTTCTTGGTATTAATACAAACATCTGACTAATGTATTATTCCATGTTTGGTTTTGTTTTAATTATTAATGTTCATGTGGCTTAGGTATTCTCCCACATTGCTGCTATAATTTTACTGGTTTTAAAAAGTGTTTGATCTTAATGAAAATGGCTTCAATATATAAACATTTTAAAAGGCAGTATCTTTTTAAAAATACATGTACAGTTTGAAAAACTTCACCTGACTTCCAAGTTAGTATTATATTGAGATGTTTGTTTTTGTGTATCTCTGAATTTTACTACAAATCTCTGTTGTAAATTGTATGCACTGTCTCCTCTGTGATAATGTACCTGCATTCAAGCAGATGAGAATGTATTTTACAAATCCTATAGAAGAAACATACCCCATAATCTCAACTTTAAATATTTGTCACAATTTTGCCAGTCTAAAAGATGAGATTGAAATGTAAGGAGTGCTAATAAAAAGAAAAACAAAACCAAAAAAACCCACTTTTTTCTAGGTTGAATTCCTATTGATTCTTCATCCAGATGTGTATACTGAATATCTGAAGGCACTAAAATTTAAGGTTCTAAAGAGAGAAATGTGTTTTCTTCAGTTTTTTTCATCTAAAGTCTTCAGGGGTTTTGTTAAAGAGAAATTTGATCCTGAATACTTTGCATCATCCTTAATGTTCAAATTTATCATCACCAAGTACTATTTTGATTTGGAAATAGGTCTCATAATGCTCTTTTTTTTCTTTTTTTTTTTTTCTATAGGCCTCAATATTTTATCTTTTGTGCCTTTTTCAGCTTAAAATTCTTTTTCTCCTCCCTCTCCCCCACTTGACCATCAATGGATACTTGCCAGCCTGCTCAGGAATAAATAGATCCTCTCCATAAGTGTGTCATATGTGAAGAAGTTTTTTTGTTGCTTTATTTTAATTAATTTGTTGTTTCTCTAAAAAGAAGGCTGCCATTTATTTCTGTTACTGGTGTGTTACACATTCATTGTGGCATGCTTTTTGTATAGAAATTCTTTATGTTGACTGTTGATGCCTGGAATTGGGCAAAGGGGATGACCCTGGTTTATTTTAAAAAAGGTGCATGTGTGAAACCCACCATGTCTCTGTGTGAGATTATTCAGAGGTGCTTCAATCTCCTGATGAGGCTTGAAGTGACAAGACGGAACAAAAAAAACAAAAATTAAGAGAAGAATAAAAAAAAAGGACAACAACAAAAAAACTTCTGTCAAAGTTTGTGTTACTTGTAGCAAAGTATACTTTAAGTATACAATACTTAAAGTCACAAACTACTAAAAGTAAGGAAACTGGAAATAAAGACCAGAAACAGCTTTAGTCAGCTAAGCATCTGCTCGGGAATTTCATGCCTCTCATAGGATTAAACAAGATTTCATTATGAAAAGTATGTGTTTACCTTGTATGCATAAACAACAGCTGCCAATATGGCAAGTATTATACGTGTACCTATATATGTACATTAAAAAAATCAGATCCCAAAACATTTGAATAAAAAGAACCATGCAAATCTGCTTTTCTCCTGAGTTCTATGTACTTTGTATTCTCTACTAGGCATCCTTTTTTTCCAGATGCATTATCGAATCTTGCATTCTGTCAGGGAAATGGATTTCATTCTTCTTCTTAGGTTTAGCATGTGACAGTTGTAAATGGCCACCCAAAACCAGCTGACAGATACCTTAGCAGAGATTTTGTGAAAATCTGCTCCATTTTTGGTATGAAGAGTCCTGGAAGCGAAGATTTTAAGGTACTTAATTTATTTGTACCACTTGCTTTACTTTGTTTGTTTGTTTTATGTAACCCTTTTTCTGTTTCAGCTCTTTTGTTTGAAGTTTGTTCATTTCATGGATAGAGTAAAATTTTGAGTCAGGAAGTATCTGGACAGGATGTCAGAGGTAGTCAAGAGTCCTAAAATTACGTGGTTTTGGTTAACAGAAGAAACTTGTAAACAACATCAGTTCCCTTCTGGTGATAGATAATGATGTAGCTGGACTCTCAGCTGGTGTAGGAAATTGGTGATAAAGAGCATCTGCTGTTGACTGTGCCAGGTAATTGTAGCCTTTAACTTGGATTAGTACTGTAGCTGTTCACATCACTGTTGTTTCCACAGTGGATTACCTTGGGATTCTTTATGCATGCTTGTTGCTTGGAAACTGTAGCTAGACCAGAAATGGCACCATGCGTGCTTGGCGACAGTGTTGATGATCAAGTGTGTATCCGCACAGCACCTTTAACAGCAGCTGCCTCCTCATTTGCAAAGGGACAGTTCATGGTCTGGGTTTCAACTTGTGAAGCTGTAGATGGTGCAGAGCCTGTGCAGCAGAAACCCTGCTTCTCCAGCTCTGGCAGCCACAGGCAGTGGACAGCAGCAGCCTCACTGGCAAAGCTTTCTAGTGGAGTGCTCCTGGGTCTGATGGATCCAAACCAGAACCAACTGGCTCCTTGTGTCATTCTGCAGTGTATCTTTGTTTTGGGCAATGGTGGAACTATCATTTGATTCATATATTAATCCTGATTTATTTTAAAACTCATGAATCTCCCCAGTTATAAAAACACTCCAAAAAACTGTCATCTAGTAAAATATGAAATCTCAAAACAAAATGGATCTTGAGTAACATTCTGTGAATTTAGTGTTCTGCTGTTCTTGTGGGCACAGCAGTGTTTATTTTAACTGTAAACAGAAACACTCTGATTGTGATACAGGCAATCTACCTGTTGTAATGCAAAGACAATACAATTTATTTTCCAGGTGTCTACAATTTTGTAGGTAGCAGTGTGCTTGTAGTGTTTTATGGGGCCCATCTAATGATGGGGAAGTGCTGGTTGCCTTCCTTGCAAAGTTTCTGACACTTGAGGAACCAGAAGGAATGGTTTAAGTGATTTGTCCTAACTGGTGAAATGAGATGTCTTGTTCCCTTGCCCACATTCTTTTGACCAGGACCTACCTTAGGAATTCTTGTTGTTTTGTTTGAATGTCTTGATCAGTGATGGCTGTCTTGATCAGTGATGGCTGTCTGGATTAACTGATCACTCTTCTCTCCTAACAAAAATGAAACTGTATTAATTGAGACATCTAGTTACTGAACTTTGTTGCTGTACTTTTTTTCCTTTTTTTTTCCTTTATAATGTAGAAAAGTTGGATACCAGAGTCATCATCCTAAAGCACATTACACAGGGTTGTGTCCAGATAGTTCTGGAATATCTCCAGTCAGGGAGACTGCACAACCTCTCTGGGCAGTCTGTTCCAGTGCTTGGTCACCTGCCCAATAAAGAAATTCTTCCTCATACTCTGGCAGAACTTCCTGTGCATCAGTTTCTGCCCATTGCCTCCTCTCCTATTGCTTGGCACCACTGAGCAGAGCCTGGCTCCATCCTCTTGACAGCTCCCTCAGCCTTACCTTATAAGAGAGATGTTCCAGTGCCTCAATCATCTCTGTTACCCTCCACTCCAGGAGCTCCACGTCTTGTCTTGTCCTGAGGAGCCCAGAACTGGACACAGCACTCCAGATGTGTCTCTCCAGGGCTGAGCAGAGGGGCAGGATCACCTCCCTGCTGGCAGTGCTCTTCTTAACGCAGCCCAGAATACCGTTGGCCTTCTTGGCCACAAGGACACACTGCTGGCTCATGGATGCCTTGTTGTCCACCATAACCCCCAAATCCTTCTCCACAGACCTGCTTCCTGGTCCTTATTTTCTGCTTTGGAGAGTAATTTGTAGTAATGGCTGTAATGGCTAATGGCTTTCTAAGATCTGAATATTGCAGGTTACAGGTGAAGTTGGCTTCCCTTCTGTGGCGTTTAAAAATAATGCAGGTTAGTAGGAGTTCTTTCTAAGACGACACTCTTAAAAGGACTGTTTTCTCTCATTTCACACAGAGTCAGTGTGAAATGCATGTGCCTGCCACAGGATGGCAGCAATCTGTCACCACTGAAGCATCTCTCAGTTCGAGTGTTGCATTTCAAGATGAAGCCCCAAAGATAAGCGATTCACAAGTGATGACTTTGTGAAAGTAATATGATAAGAACAGGAATGTCTTTGTGTACACTTCCTCGTTTTTAAAGCCATGGTTTACAGTGTTTGTTACAATGTGGTAATTTGCTTAGCTACAAAAGCAGGCCCTGGGGACGAGCTCTGAATACTTTCTCATATGGCAGTTGGTATGGGAGTTCATTCTGTGGAGGGTTAAATACTGACGGTAACATAAGTAATCTCTTTTAAATGCTCCCCAGTGAGTATATATTTCCTACCAAAATCTGAGGGGTTTTCACCTTTAGGCCTGTGTTTTCACTCCCTAAGGCTTTCTAAACAATACATTGCTACAGTGTGATGCCCATCTGCAATATACCTTCTGTTTCCCTGGAATTCAGGGCCTGTTTGAAAACATTCAGTGCCCGAAGCTAGTCATTACTATTTTCATGTGTATGTACAACTACTTACAGCGAGTTAAGCATACTGTGGCAGTACTACTACTGAACTTTCACTTCCACTTGGAGCAAGATAAAAGTCAGACTGAAAGACATCTGTGTAATTTCAGCTGACAGAGGCAAACCCAAAAAACAATAGCAACTGGTCATAGACAGAAGGTTGTGTCTCCATTTTCTATGAGGTTCCTCCTTTCCCCAGAGCAAAACACTTGTGGTAGGTCCCTGGTTGGTTCTGTGGTCAGTGACCTACCCCAGTACTGACTGGTAAAAGCAAGGCTGGGGGGTTTATAATCATTACCGTGTAAAGGATCTTGTGAAATTAAATTATTCTTTGAAGGGCTTACTTTGTGAATGCTGAGCCTTTCTGTTAGAGAATACAGTTTTAAACATCCAAAAGTGCAGGGACAAAGCAGGATTTGTAGCCAGCAAGCTCTCTGCCCTGGCAGACAATATTTCACTGACCATCACCACAGGAGTGCAAGGCCAGTCTCTCTCACCCCCAAGCCCAGTAATGACTGCAAACACGAACTGTGCTAATCCTAATGGTGCTTCTGCAGAGGTGTCTTAGCTGCTCACAGAACCAGAGCCATCCTATGCCTAGAGAGTTCTAGAGACTAGAAACTTCTCCAGCAGGGCATAAAGCCAGGAATGAGCCAGTCAGCGTGGTGGCTGATGTGAAAGGGGGTGTGAGGAAGGTAAGTGACAGAGAGAAAGCCCTGGACTTCAGGGGAGCAGACTTGGGCTCCTTCAGGCAGCTTAAGATGGGGTGCTCAGCTTCGCCATGACAGAGGTAGCAAAGTAAAAGTGTAAGGTGAAGGCAAATCTTAGCTTCACACTGAGGCTGCTACATGTTGACTGTCTTGCTAAAGTAATAATCTCGTATGACTCAGTACAAAGAGCCCACTACCAGAGAAGGCATGGGATTTTCTCAAAGCTGTTAATAGCACTCTAACAGGTTGACTTTCCTGGCTGCTCCTGCTAGTCCACATAGCAGTGCATCAATTGGTATTCCAGAACAACCCAACAAAAATATGCTTGGTTTTGTCCATTCTTTTCCCTGCACAGATGACGGAAGTGGACACCCTGCCATGAGTGTCTTTGCCCAGCTCTTTGATGTCATGTCCCTTTGGAGTCTGAGAAGTCATTTTCAGGGATTTGAAGGAAAATACCCTGAGGGAGTATAGTACTGGGATGACACATTTTTGTATCACCAGAGTCAATAATCTGAGGCTGTTCCAGGAATAGTACTGAGAAAGACTTGTGCTCCTCTTTACTCCAGAACCCTTTTTCCCATGGTGTGGGAGACATACTCCTTCCGGTGTTGGCTGCACCAACAATGGGGGTAGATTGGGGCACATCCACACCTAGAGTGAGAGAAATCATACTCTTTGATGATGGGTGTGAGGGTGCTTAGTCAGAAAACAAAAGAACATGTGAAAAGCCCTGAGGGAGGTAGAAAAGGCACAGCTGATTTACCATCATTGAAAGTGTCAGACGAGAAGTGGGATGAAGAATCTATTTAACAAAGCATACCTCCTTATCCCTGAGATTTTAGCAGGTATGTGTAAGGAGAGAGAACAATTGAGCTATTGGCAACATCTGTATGATCTCACGGGGCACACAGATTTAGGTTATAGATTTAAAGATTTAGAAGGATAATTCTGAATTAGGTGTGTTCACTCAGAGCTCTTCACTTGTTTTTCCTGCAGTGCCAATGCAGGCTCCTGAGCTGTGTACCTCATCATGAGGATGGCATCAAGAAGCATCTGAAAGGTGATTTCCTTCTGCTGTTCACACAGGTCAGAAGGTTTTTGTTCTTGACTAACAGCTGATTGGAGTCTTTATATTCATCCATTCTCAGTCTCCTGCTGCCATCAGTTTTCATTCCCAGAAATCCCAAACAGGGTGTAAAATCTAGCATTTCTGCAGAGAACCGTCTTGGCTGCCATGCTGTGAATTACTTCTCTGGGTGTTTTACTGTGGGGAAAGGAGGAACCTCATAGAAAATGGAGACACAACCTTCTGTCTATGACCAGTTGCTATTGTTTTTTGGGTTTGCCTCTGTCAGCTGAAATTACACAGATGTCTTTCAGTCTGACTTTTATCTTGCTCCAAGTGGAAGTGAACGTTCAGTAGTAGTACTGCCACAGTATGGAGTTTTTCCAGTCAGGATGTTAGAGAATCTGTTCTTGTAGCCTTTTAAAGAAAACTCTCAATAGCCTGGAGCTTTACAATTCTCCTCCTCAAGAGATACCATGTAATTAAAAGCACTATGAGAAATCAAATATCTCCGACGGAGTATCAGAAATGAGTATTAAAACTCACCACAAGTACAAGCAAGGCTCAAATTGCTCACCTGATGTGTGGCCAAGCCCTGAGACTGACAGGGACTTTTGGGTTTGCCTGGGCAAATAAAATGTCCTTTGCGAAAAACCTTTGCACCCTAATGGTGCAAAATGCCATTCAAATTTTATTCTTTATTTTTCCAGTTTGCATTGGTAAAGTGACCTGAGAACTGAGGGTATTTTGAAAGCTCACTTCTCGTGTGTCTGTGAACAGTGAATGTTTCTGTTTTCCCTCAGCAGATGCAGCTGTGCCTGACCTGCTCAAAGGATTATGAGCAGAAGTGCCCAACTCCTTGGCCATGCCAAGCTGCAGTTTGGATGTAACTCCTCACCTCTTCTGACTTTGCTTGGTAGCGTGTGCTCTTGCCCAAGTAAGCAGCCCATTTATATATATACCAGGCAAACAGCCCTGTAAAGCTGATACTGCTTCTTTTGAAGTGCTGAGGAACTTTGCCATTCATTTACAAGATCAGAGAGACTGTAATTTTCAGGCAAGCCAATCTGAAATGCCTACTGGAGTTGTTTGTTCCTGTTTCTTCTCTAAGAAGTAATCTGCTTCCATCCTTTCCCTAAATTCGTCTCAGAGCAGAGTCCCTGCAAAGAGCACTGATGTTTTAAAACTTTCCAGGGAAAGGAGACAGTGTTTTCTCTCCTGTAGGTCTTATGTTGTGCTGAGTCCATTCCTCATGTACATTCATTCACGTGGAAAAGATGTTTGTAGCTCCATGGTTTTTTGTCTTTATGTATGTCTTGCATCAATGTTTCCCACAAAGAAGGCTGACATCTATAGCCTTTCTGTGTGTCACCTTGGGCTCTTGAGGACTGCTGAGGTGATGGGATCTCTGTCTTCTGTAAAGCTGTTGATCCCAACCTTGTGGTGAAGACACAGACAGATAACTACTATTGCCCTCTTTTAATGTCCTTTTAAGGAAGAGGCTGGGAAACTCTATTAGTAATTGTCACTTGGCGTTATTATAGGCTGAGAAAGCTTTACCTGAAACCTCTTGTAATCTCTACATGTGAAACTACTTCTCTGTTGCAGGTGATTGGGACTGGCACATACTTCAAATTTGCAGGGAGGAGCAAGCTGATAGAGTGATGGCACACCTTCTTTTTCTTTAGGAAATGCTGCTGGAAAGCAAAGTGAATCGAGAGACTTTACATTCTGGTTTTGTACAGGTCCTGGGTTTTGGATGGGAAAGAAAATAAATGAGCACTCAAGCTCCGTTAAATCCTTATAGAAAGAACTGTAAAGGGAATCAGCCTTTATCTACACAAAAGCCCAGGAAGAGAGAGTGGGGTGGGGGGAGAGATGACTGAAGTGCTGCAACAGACACAGGCATCTGCCTGTGCCCTTGTCATCCCAGCACCATTCTTTGGCAAATGTGTGTGACTGCATGCAGGCTTTATCCATCTTCAAGGTGGAACCTGGGGCTCTTGCACTGGGAGTTCAAGAGGCACGAGCTGTTCCTCACAGGTGCTGGGGCTGAAGCACAGCTGGTGCTAGTGATGGGTCTCAGGTGTTAGAAAGTCAATGGAGCTGCAGTCTCCTGCTCTGCTCCGAGGTGCCCTGTTTGGGAATCATCAGCTGATTGTGTTTCGCCTATAGGGTAACCTATAATGTATCTATCATGTTTCTAAAATATTCTTAGGGAAGCCAAAGCCCTGAAGACAGAGCTTTCTGCCATTACAAAATATACAGTGTTTGTGACATTTTTCACTTTCTTTCACCTGTGTTGTTGCAAGTGAGCACGAAGTCTTGTCTTTAGTTAATAAAAGCTTAATGGAGTCAGGGTAAAATGGATTTCTGTAAAATCCCACTGCTTGTATGGATGTGCATCTCCTTCCCCTCTAATACAGTAAGTACGTACAATTTGGTTATAAAATATTGTCTATACACAGTTTATTGGCAGAAAGCTGTCTGCTATAAAATGCCAAAATAAATTCTGAGCCAGCATGGAGTCCCTTCACACAGCACTTTATCATTATCTGTGGCATAATGATGCTTATGTCAAAACTGTTCATGTGAGGAAATAATGTCTATAATACAACTCGTGGGTTTTACCACATGCCCCAGATACCTGGGATTTATGCAGAATTCCTTTGGTAGTCACACAAAAGAGCCAGTAGGTATATAGTGGCAATCCAAACTTCAGTTTGCTTTTCTAGAAATTGCACTCCTGACTTCTTCCCCAAGTTTAGAAGAAAAACTGAAGTGGTTTGTCCAAAAATAATGGTCCCACTAACTTTCCAGAGTGTGGATGTTAGTCTTAGAATCATATATCCTATTCAACAAGGGAACAAGGAACCTTTACCATTGTGTAACTATAAATACAATGTTTGGGTCTTTTTGATGCATGGAAAAAACCAGCCTGAAGTAAACTAAATCATATAAGGGGAAGGAAATTTCTGTTTTCCTCTTTCTTGGGAGCTCAGACATAATATATGTATATATATCATACTTGTGAGTACTGATATTTTAATATGGATCATACAGCCCAGTATCTAAGAAGATATAAAAGGGTAATATTTGATGTTGTGCAACAATACATAGGAAGTAAGGAAAAGTGTCTTGTTGTCCATAAAACTTTATAGTCTTGAGCTGATTGTGCACTGTTATATAGTCTGCAAGTGATTCTCTAAACACTTGTACTGTTTCTAACCTCCTAGTAGGTTAGATGCTTTCCAAGCTCTAATCTTTTTTGTGTGAATGTGCAGAAGCATGAACTAGGTATCAGAAGAAAACCATTTTTCCTTTTCAGCATCCTGGGATGCATTCTTTCTGATTTTCCAAAGAAACTTACAGGAAGTTCATAAAAGGTAAGAGCAGAAGAAACATGCATTTCTAGGACTCCTCTGATGCAGCAGTTTCCTACACTGGTCACTGTTATGAGCCACTCCTATTATCTGCTCCCACACCCGCTGGAATGCAAATATTAAACATTTCATAGGAGTCTGTGTGATATAGTTTATAAAAGCAACTGGCACCTGGAAACATTTAATTGGATACAACTGACAGAAGAATAACAGCAGGTTAAGATTATTTATATTTTCAGTGATTTCCTCCTCCTGTGGTATATTCTCTTAATCCAGGATTAAATTCTAATTTTGGTTAAGTCCTTGGAAAGCTCATCACTTTGAATGGAAGTTTTAGGAGGACAACACCTGAGGCTTGAATGGGAAGTCTCAGGCTGTGAACCTTTACTACCCTGTAAATTCTGGATGTTTTGTGCAAGGCAAACACAAGTAAGAGTAATGAAGAGAGAAACCTCACAGGCTCTATTCTTGGACATGGTGGGATAGACAAGGCAATGAAAGCACAATGCCTTAGGTTTTGCTCTATTTGATGCTGCCTGCACACAATCTCATAAAAACTCATTAAGATAAAACTCTGTGTTGTTTTGCTGGCTTGGATGTTGGAGCTGAGCAAGCTCAGCATCATCAAAAGTGATCAAAAAGTATCATCCAACCTGTGCATAATTTGATAGAGGACGAGAACAGATGGAGTTAAGCAGGAGGCTTGCTTTATTCTATAATTTTATATGATGAACAGAACTTTGCTGGAGCCAATGCAGCTCTGTCCATCCATTGTCTGATCTGTGTAACCTGTAGGCCCACAAATACAGCTATTGCTATTGCTGGTTATTTACCACAGGCTACATACTGACATTGCAGTACTAAGGCATGTCATGCTTGCTTTGCCTCAAATTGCCTTAGTCTGCCTGGAACTTCATTTCAGCTGGCTTAGCTGTGAGGGCAGTTAATTTTAATTATCAGGTGACTATTTCCTGATTTGGTCATGGGATATAATGACAATTTTTATACAGACAAGAATAGCGAGTAGTTATTTTGTGTAGAGTGAAATATTTATTCCATCATCTTAAAAATGCAATGTAAAAAAAAAAAAGGCCTGGTCTGGCAATTGAGGGCTGCCTGCCTGTGGCAACCCAGGGTGCAGGGGAGAGGAGTGCAGACATGAAGAGGACATGGAAATATCAGTTGAGAGCTATGGATAGCTCAGCAGTAAGCCTTGGAAACAGGCAAAACTGGCTTATAGGCGGCAGAGGAAACAGATAAGAAGTATACAACATATGTAAGATTTTTTTTTTATACAGGTCATTCAGACATAATGTGAACTTGCAGAACAAATAAAAAGAACAAGTTGTAAACTAAGAAAGAAAATGTACCAAAAGAAGCCCCGAGTGGGCTTTAGAAAGAGGAGGAAGAAATTGGCTGTTTCAGCATCATGCTGCTTCGGCATTGACATCATGTTCCTTCCAGAAAAAAAATAGGAATATGATGCTCCCTGTAACCATTTCCTTTCCTGACTGAAGCCAACTGCCTGAAGACTCAAGAGAAAATGTGGAAGGGTGAGTATAAACCAGGGAGAATTGTAGGTGGTAGGAAGTATATGTTGTGTTGGATTGTTATTGAGACTTTTTCCCATGTTAGTGTTCTTTACTATTTTCTTTTGTCATAAATGAAATACGTTTTTAAATGCTTTTTGCTTTCCTTTTTTTAACCCTCTCTAATTCCCTAATTTGTTTAATTTTCAACAGCTTGCTTAGTCTCTAGAATGTAACTTTAAGTTTCTCCTGACATTAAAGTCCTGCTGATACATGAAATGCCAGGGGTTTTGTTCTGCCTTTTCTGCAGAGAGTGATTTCTTCACTTGAGTCAAAGTGACAGGTCATTTAGTGCACCTGCCTCTTTTAGTGTACTTAGAGTCCAGAAAGCAGAAAAATAAATCCAAATACATTCTGCCTTTCTGAACCAACTCAGTTTTTATGTTTCAAAACATGTACCATTTTATGATTTGCAGGCATATGATATGATGCAAGCCTGTATTTGGGGAAAGTTGATACTTTGGCTGGACTCCTCTTCGAACTGGAGCAGTGAAGCACTGCTGCAACATAGAGAGAAAAAGCACCCCAGTGACAGAACACCAGCCAGCCACTCTTTTGAAGTAGGTTTGTTTAAACCTGCTATTCTAATGAGCTCATCAAGGATGACTGGAAGGCTTTTAAAGCCAAAAAGCCAAGTTTTACTGTAGCAGGAGGTACAGTAATATACTTTTAATTAAAAAAATCAGTGCAACTCTTGAAGACAGGTTAGAAATGAAAGGGCTCAAATCTTGTATTCCTTTGTGCCACAGAGAGACTCCTGCCTTTCAGCCACTCTATTAGTGGTTGCCAAGAAACTCCCTATCATCTCAGAAGCAGGACTTCCCACACTTCACTGAGATCTCTCACAAACTGATTCAGCTGGATAAAAGGTTTTAATTTCCTTTATCATCACCTCACCTACTCAGTGTAAGTTCAGCTCAGAGCAGGGAGGTTAAATAATACAAAGCCTCAGCCACCTAATCTGCGCAAAGTAGTTTCCATTCTCTTCAATCATCTTTCAACATAAAATAGCCGATATCTGAAGTGGCAAGATAGCCTGTCTTCATATTAGCATCAGTCTAAACAGTGTTCCTTGAGAAACAGTTAATTCAAACTGTATATTGCAGTGATAAGCACTGACCAAGCATTATTTTCTGCCAGGTAGGTTTCTAGATCTGTCACAAGCTGCAGAACACAACTCCTCAGAGAAACATTAGCATTCAGGATCAATGAGAACAAGAATAATTTGTGAAGCTGAATAGGCTAAAGGCCATTGAAATCATGGCAGAAGCATGGATTTTACAATACATTCATTATATGAGGTAACCATTTTCTTAACTGAGTTTGGCGAATAACCCAACACAGGCGAATAAATGTGGTTTAGACATTTAACTAGAGAATGCATAGAGTGCAATTGTTTTCATACTAAAATGTCACAGCAAGGGAACTCTCTAGGGTTAAACAGGCATGTTTTGAAATATAAGTGGTCAAGCATATTTCACATTATGATCACTCTTCAGTTTAAGTATTTCAGATGTGGTTTTATGCTATAAAATTGAACACCTGCAACAAAAGAGCAGATTCAGATCGGTTCTTACAGGTAAGCTATTCCAAATGGCTTGCAGCAGGCATAGTCTTTCCCATTTGTCCATCAACACATTTTAAGCATTACTGATCTAATCTCAGGATTTTTTTCCTTTTCATTCAATGCATGTTAGAAAAGAATTGGTGCAAATGCTTTCAAGAAGTGTATTTTATTGGAACCAGGGAAATAAAGGATGATCTGAATTTGGAAATATCTTCTGTCACTGATATGTCTTGTTGGGATATTGAGAGTTTTTACATTTTGTGGTGAATATTCTAATTAAAAATGTGAAGCAAAAATGAAAATCATTTATCAAAAAGAACCTATGTAGAGATGTTCCTTATAATACATTGGATTTGGCTTGAAATCCCTCAAAATTATAATTTATATTTCTGTAAAATCTCAGAAAATTTTATGCCTTACAGAGAAAAAACTGTATTTTTATTCCACACGACCAATTTTCTATATGCTTATGGTTTATTTTAAACTATCCCTTCTGAATAGTTTGCCTCCTCCTTCAATGGTCCTTTCCTTTAACCCATGTATGACAGGTATCATGTAAAAATAGTGCTGTAAGAACTTACACCAGCTTTCTGACAAAACCATTCCTTTGGCAACTTCCCAAATCTCCATGATCCCCAGGGAAAACAGGTGCTTCTTAGAAACATTCATCATGTGTTTTCTGTCACACACAAATTTTAATTCTTAGGAGTTTTCTGTTTTTCTGTATTGGAAACAGTACACTGGATTCTAACATAACTAGACTTGAGTACCTCAGGCCGGTTAGTGCTGCTGTGATACTTGCCTTTTTGTGCTAGTATATATGTCACTTTGAAAACATTTAGAGAGGCAAATAGGGAGGATTAAAATGCTGTTGCACATTTTAGCAGCCTGTCTTAGAGTGATTTTATGATATATCTCATATTGCCTACTCTATGCCCATAAAATGAATCTTGTACTTCTCCGTGCCTTTAAACTGAGCCAGAGAGGGGAGAGAAAGAAAAAAACCAGCCAGAAGAACTTTTCCAAAACAGTTCTGTGCTTCAGGGTCACTACTCCTCTCAGTTATTCTTCAACAGTAAAAAAAAATAACCACTACTACTGCTTCTGCTGCTGCTTTCCAGCCAGCTCTTAGCTCTGTTTCATCAGAGAGAGATGGAGAGTTAAACTTTGTTTCCTTAAGACTTCAGCTTCTTTTCTGGAACTGTGCAACAACACCAGAACAGCATCTGGGAGGCCCAGAGGGGCGCACGCCAACCCAGCTCCAAAGAAGAGAGAGAGAGACCACACTCACAGAAGGACTCTAAAATCTTCCAGGTTTCTCTCCACAGCGAGAGATTTTATTATTTAGCATTATTATTCTTTTCCTGTGTGTTTGTTAAATAAATAGTTTTGTTTCTTCTTCACTTTCCTCCGAAGAACTATTTCTTTTCCCGAACCTGGTGAGGGAGAGGTCACTAGAACCTGCTTTCTATCAGAGGATATATTTCTCCACTGAATTTGTCTCAAAACAAGACACGGCCCAAATAGAAGGTACTGCTGGCTTGTATCTGCTCTAAATTGGCTTAGCCTGGTACCTCAGAGACTCCTGGTGGGTTTGGTATGTTTGTAAAATGGGCTTTATTGTCCTGTTGTGTCCTAATCTGGTCATTTTATCGCTTGCTTTAGTCAGGTGTCCTGAGGTATCAGTGGTTTCAGGGGGTTTCCTCACTCAGTACCTTCCGGGAGCAGCTGCCCCAAACCCTCAGGTGCAGCCCCGAGCGGTGACTCCAGGGAGGCTGTGGGATGCAGCTGGCAGGAGCTGTGTAGGGCTGACTCCACCCTGATGGGGCCGGCAGTGGAGTCTGTGGGACGCAGTTGGCAGCAGGACTGAAGTGTCCGTGTGGCTGCTCCCAGCAGGGCTCGCTGCTCTTTCCCCAGGCGTGCCCGGAGCTGTGCGCCCTCTTCCCGGCTTGGCCCGGGCCCCGGGGCCCCGGAGCGGCCCTGGCCCTGTCCCTGTCCCTGTCCCTGCCCGGGGGGTGCCGGGGCCTGCTGTGCGGAGCTTGGGCCGAGCACAGGCAGCAGAGGAGGGGCCGCAGTGTCCCAAGGCGCCTTTGGTGTCTCTTCTTCGGACCCAGCCTGCAGTTCCTATGGATTTACAAAATGGGTGCTTTAGGTCCTTTCATATCCAAGTCCATTTGACGGTCACAGCTGTGTCAAACAGAGTAATTCCTCTGTACCACCACAGCTTTTTTTTTTTTTTTTTTTTTTTTTTTTTTTTTTTTAAAAACCCCATAACATTTTTTTTTTTTTTTTTTTTTGTCCTTTTATAGAACAGCCCATAGCATATGTTGCTCTAATCCTTTCAAAGCACTTTGTGAAGACAGTGAAGGCACTCGGGGATAATCTCTGTGAAGCCACTAAACTGGTCACCGCTGAAGCAGTGAGAGACGTGAAACTAGGCTCCAGTAATCTGCAGAAGGAGCCTTTCTCTCGTTTGGAAGCACGGTGACCCACAGACCCACCAAACAAACCACAGCAGTTTGCAAAGCCTCTGTTCTTCACTGGAGGATGCCACCAGAGGGAGGAAGGAGAAAACTGCAAGCAGGTCAAGGTATTAATCACTCACCGTAATGTGTGAAGACCAGGGTGGGGGAAAAACCATCATCAAAAATAATGCTTAAGCCTGGAGAGCAGGTTACTCAGATTTAGTTTTTTTCTTGAATAACAAAAGAGTCTTTTTTTCCCTCTCTTTCTTCCTTCTCACTACAAGGGACAAGGCTTGGCATAAGACTTTGTTATTGAAATGTAAAGTTGATATGTCCATGGAGCTTTGGTATTTCACTGAAGCCAGAAGAAACTCATGGCTGGGAAAAATCAAAATTGAAATTCAGGATATCAAGGCAAATAATATAATTTGCCTTTTATTGTGGTAAAAAGAAAATAATTATCATGGTTGCTTATTACAATTTAAAGTGCTTGTGCCTAATGAGGTCACATTTATGTAAATCATACCATTTCCTTGCATGAAAATTGCTCTCTGCTGGTTGTCCCTCCCCCTATTTAATCAAAGTAGAGAGCAGTAGCACTAGTGTGATAACAGATGCCAAATTCAGACTTGGAAGTCCAGGCCTGTGTCAAATGCCATGGAAAAACTGCTTGTGCACAAAGGGAAGTGGTCAGCAAGTGTGCTCTGCCACCTCAACACTGCCTGTGGTGTAGCACATCAACACACCCTGTGCTTGCCGTGAGGGTGGATTCCTGCAAGGTAGGAAACAAGACCCTGTTCCACGACACCAGGTCCTGGCTGCACAGTAGGAGAGACCTGCACAGTGTGAGATGTGCCTCATTGCTGGGGGAAACTCTTGGAGAGCTATTCTCTTTCCTCTCACTAAGCTGAGGAATCTTGCCCAGAGGCATTTGATTTGTCCCACAAATGGGCTGTTGGGCAGCTCTTTCATTTCCAGTAGGAGAGTAGAGGGAGCATGGACCAGGTTTCTGCCCAATGTAAAGTGTTATACTTTTGTGCATCTTTCTCCTGATAGTTGATAACATACACTCCAATGAAGATATGAGCATTCATGGACGGAGATTTTTTGATGGATTCTCTTCTGAGGACCCCTTCTCTGGCCCAAGTTCCTTGTCCTGAAAGTAGGTGACATTGTGATGCTTTATTGTGGGCTTTCTTGAACATTTGTGAATGTCCCTGGGCACTGCCTTCAGCAAGAACTCTCTCCCTACCCTCCATCTGAACAGCGATCCAATCCAGTCACAGGTGGATAACTAGGTAGAAATGGCTGCTGCAGCTCATTGCTGAAAATGTGTGATTGTGCAGTTCCCTGTGAAAGCAGATGCACGTCCAGGGCTTTGCTGGCCAGGCTCCTTAAATGGCTGCAGAGAGCAGCACCACAGCAGAGAAAAGGCTACTTGTGCCAGGCATGCCAGACAGCCTTTTGTGGGATGCATGCATGGTCAAGAGATGCCTGAAGTTAGGATGGGATGAGAACATTGGGACCAACCTGCAGAAGCACAGAAATGAAGGACTTTGGCCTCAAGAGCAGTGCTAGGGCCATTTTTAATCACTGAGCTGGTAAGTCCCTGGTCACTCCATAACAGTCTGCCAAGCAGTGAGCTTTAAGAGGCTTGTCAGGGTCCAACTCCAGCTGTCTATTGAAAAGTCTCTCAGAGTCAGGAGGTGGGCTGTGGCAAGTGGCTGGGAAATCAGGACACTCAGCTGCAGAAATGTGACCTGTAGGAGCTGCCAGACCCATCCTGCAGACTTTAGGTTGGAGAAAGAGAGAGCAGCAGTCCAGTGCCTGGTACACGAGAGAGATGGCTGGAGACAAGTCATGCCTGCGACCCTTGCAAGGCACTTTGCTGAAGTGAGTGTGTGGGTGGGTCACCGTCCTCAGCTTTAGCCAGAAGGTGAGAGGCTTCTTTCTTTCATCACAACGTGTCTGTGTCTCCCTCCCCACGGTAAAGGATTACTCTGCCCTTTAGTTCATGTCACATTGCCATTATTCTCCTCTCTTGTGGCAACACGTCCATAACAAGCACAGGGAAAGCTTGGTGGGAGCAGTCAGCCTGCCCCAGGAAGGACAAAGCCTGTGGACAGGGGAGATTCACAGTGAGGTGCTCTGCTGCCTTCAGCTGGATGCCACCACTGTGCCCAGTTTGCTGCCCAGGGTGAGAAGGGACAAGCCAGTGCAAGACAAGCACAGGGATCTCAGTGCCGTGAGAAAGTGTTGCTCACCAGGAAAACTTTGCTGCTCCAAATGAATTAATTCAGACTCAAATTTTTTAGTTATGACTACAAACATTGATACCTCAGAAAAAACTAAAAATACTCCTGGCTGGACTCAAGTCCCATGCATTTCAACATGACAAAGTCTCATTTTTCAACAGTTAAAATGAGGAAAAATCCTCCATCATACTTGAAGCTTACTCCAAGATTGGAGGGTGCCTAGCAGTCTAAAAATATGATCCAAAGGACTTTTTTTTTTTTTTTCAACCTGTACTGGAAATTACCTTCCCTTCTTCTTAAATTAACAACTTACCTGCTGGTAAAGTAACTTCATAGATGTTTTTTCTGCTATGTTAAATTCATATTCTCAGGTGGTGACACCTCCCTGTTTTTTTTTCACTGTGCCTATTTTTTTAAATTGGGTGAGTTTTTTCCTGAGTTTCATTTGAACTAAAATTCCACCCATCTTCAGTGAAGAAAAAAGATTAAAGTACAGCTATTTAAGCAACATATCAATATGGCATGGGTGTGCATGTGAGCCTGTAGATTATGTGATATTACCTTATTTTAAAGCAAGTTGTCTTTTGTCATATATGCACTCTTCATTAAAGATTTTTGCACAAAGCAGTAATGAGGATACAAGGAAATCTGCTGTCTTTTTCTGGCCACAGGTTCACAGGATGTATTAATAGATAGGATTAGTGAAGAAGAATAGGTCAGAAGGCTGAAAAGCTCCTGTCCCTTGAGATTTCCTTCTTTAGATCATTAGTCTTATTGAGAGCTCCCATGAATACAGTGAGCAGAAACTGAGGAAAAGGCTGGAACCATTTTATTCACCAGGACATACTGGGGAAGGGCGATTCCTGGGTCACAAGCTCTACTGAAAATGTCTGTCCAGTTTTCTGCACAGGCACCCTGGAGGAACAACAACATCAGTTTTCTGACCAGAGAGGCAGCTGTAACAGAGCAAGGAGAGACTATCATAGGTTTCTACCTGTTGGCTTTAGGTAGGTATTTGGCTTGGATGAAACAGCATGGTAGAAAATATAACTTGTTTTTTCAGCAATTGCAAGATCAGAGAGGTACAGCTTGCTTTTGTTAAAAGGATATCTATAATTGATGCAGAAATCTTAAGCAAAAAAAGATAGTCAAGACTGTAAACTTTCAACTAATGTTCATTAATCTTAATATGTAGGAAGATGAAAAAAGTACCTTATCAGAAGTACTGAGAAGAATGATAATTCTGGGTCTTCTTGTGTTTTAGTAGCACTGAATAAATGTTCTCTGATTTTCAGAGTTGTGGCTGTTGACTGTCAGTCATCCTAAAATAATCTTCTGCAGAGACACAAAATATCGTTTTGTATTTTTACAAAATTTAATTGTTCGTATTGTTCTTGCTTTAAATGTTGGATGCACATAGAAATTGACATCTTCAAATAGGATCTCTGAAAGATCTAGGTACTAGAATCTTATCCTGTGTTAGCAGTCACAATACCAAGTGTTTCTGTTAGCTCTTCTGGAAGACAGCTATTGTAATTGTTTAACAGGGATTCGAAAATGGCACTCAGTAAGAACATGCTCTGATACCACTGCAATTTTGTTTTGTTTGTTTAAATATTACCTATTTTGGGCAGACTTATTGCTTAATACAAGGAAACATTATGAAATTTCAAAGACTGCAGGGACGCTATCTATTAAAAAATTTCAACCATAGAACTTCACAGGAAAATAGAAGAAAATTTAACTTTTATTTAATCTATTCTTCTAAACAGCATGTGCAAAAATGTTTCTGTTTTTAAATGATTGGCCTAACAGATTTTTTTCTTATTCTAAAATGATTACATATTTCAATTAACTTATTAGCCCTCAGCTTACACTTGACAAAGGTCTGTGGAAGTTGAAATGTAAAATGCTAAGTATTTTAATATATTTACCAGAGACTTTCTTATTTTCATGTATAGGAATTAGGGAAAGTTGTGCTTAGAACTAAAACAGAGATTCTAGTAGAAATGCATATGGCTTCTGTCTTAGGAGAATTGATTAGGAGAGTGGTTGTAAGGTAAATCAGAGGTATTCCAATTTATCCCCAGTCTGTTCACATCTGTGTATCCCCTCATGAATGGCTGGGAAATGTCTGCACCATCAGCTAAAGAATTAATCAGTTGCGCTTAAGACTAGAAAGAAGATCTTAGGTCAGCAAGGCCAGTCCCCTGCTGAGACAATGCATAATCTCATTTACACAGCTATCATGCTCCCTCATATGACTGGCTAGGGGTTTTTTTGGTGGTGTTATCACTCTTCCAGTTGAAAGCATGTTCATGATTTTGTTTCTCTGTTGGATAGGAGCCTTCACCTAAGTTTTTAGCTAAAGTCATCACAACAACTTTATACACTTTTTGGTCACTCCTTTTAATTGAAATAATTTTTTTTGCCTGCAAATAACATCCTATGGCCAATCTGTGTTCCTGAAGGAACAATCATACCATGAGGTCAGCCTCTGTATTCCTATATTAGGCAATTGAGGGAATTCTATTTTGTTGGTTAGTTGATTGGGGGCAGGGGGTAATTATAATTTATTTATCTCCTGTCATAATATATTTTCCCCTGTCATTCCAGCAGCCTTATAGCCAGGACTGAATACAGCATCCAAGCAAGGTCTTGCCATCACTATTCACATTCATCTTTACCCTCTACCAACTCTACTGGTCCCCCCCAGTGTTGCCTCTGCATCACACTGGTAGTTCAAACTTCTTCCATCAATCAACCAACAGAGATGTTCTTCTCTGATGCTTCCTGATAGGGACCTCACATCTTCTGGCAAATATCTAGGTGCCTGAGCTTTTAGGCTGTTGGGGATCTGGGTTCTCCAGATCCTTCAGCCAAGCTTACAAGCTCTCTTCATGCCATATCTGCTGTTCTTGAGACTTACCTCCAGATTGAAAACTCAAGTTGTGTTTCTTGCAGAGTATGTACAACCAGCAGTAACACTACTCCAAGTTAAGTGAAGTGTAGATCTGGTTAAAATTGATGGATGCAGTATACCTTTTGAAAATCAGAACATTTGAAAAAATCTGGTAGTCATAAATCAGAAAAGTCCTAATTTCTTTTCTCCTCAAAGTTGTCTACTGTTGCACTTCTGCAAGCACCACCCACAGCAATTTATAGTTATTAATTTTATGTACACGAATAACTTGTTCTATTCAGGCAGCTGTGATGTGGCAGAACAAGGACTCTGTCATACAGACACCCTCTTGCACTTCTGGCAGAGGACAAAGGCCAGTCCATGCTGTAGCTTCTTGTACCTCTGTTGCTTTAGGGGTCTGGCAAGACAATCTACATTTGCAGGAATCTATGGATACTGCCCTACACAAAGCCCCAAAGATGTCCATATTTGATACTCTTGGGTTTTTTATGCATTGGAAAATGGCTTCAGTGATTACACTTCTGTAGTTATTAAGTGTTTTCTTCTCTTTTGAAGCTGAGTATGGTAGTGCATCTTCTTGCAAATTCTGATGTACTTTTCCAAAACCAAAGAGATGTATGTGATTTCTGTTGGCTTTTATCCAGAAGATGGGGTTCCTCTGAATCTCCTCAACATCACAGGATAAAGTCCTAAAAACCTAGCTATCTTCAGCCAAGTCTTCCCAGAGTCACACATCTTTGCAGAGAACATGTTTATCCAAGAACCACAATCTAACACTTTTTGCTGAGATAAGGCCTACGTGTGTCCCCTTCTGGAAATTCTGACAGGTAGCACAGCTGTCATTTGTGACAGACAGGACACTGATGTGTGTGTTGTACGGGGTAGTTAGCAGGGCAGTTTCAGACCCCGCCGAGGGCTCCTCACCGCCCTGCATGGCAGCCTGAGCTCAGTGGTGTCGCACATTGGCATCACGAGCAAACCAGCGTCAAGTGCAAGGGGCGTTTTGCAAACTGATGATCACTGCAGTGCTTCTTGACACCCAAGTCACTGTCCCATCGTTCTCCTTGCTAATGCTTTGGCCAGGGGACCAGCAAAGTGGGGAGAAGGTGCAGTGCCCATCCAACAGCAGTGAGCCATTCTTAGAGGGACTATCTGCAAGTGATAGCAACCGCTGTGTTACCCTGGGCTAGGTCAACTGCATCATCCTCTTTCTGAAGGCAGCACTCTGCTCTCATCCTTCCCTTCAATGACCTCAGAACTGTCTCTAACAGACAAGTGAAAGTTTGGCCTGCTGCTAGGATTACATCTGACCCCTTTTTGCCTGTGCCCTAAGTGGTGTGGTACTGTGGAAAATCTTTGTACAGTTTAAATTATGAGGTGCATTTTAAAAGCACTGCCCACTGCTGCTGGCTGCTAGACAGGGGGGAAAAATATAAAGCATTTTCTTCTTCATAATTATTAACTGGAATTTTTAAGTTGGTTTTTTTTTTCCGTGCATTTATACATAATTTGTTCTTGGTTTGTTCCCCTTAGTTTCACACTTAACTGGAGCTGTTAGAGTAAATATGAAGCATGAAAGGAAATTTTAAGTCAGTAGGAGAGAGTACTTGTTAGAGAACAAATTCTGACTTTTTGTGAGTGCTTTTATCAGAAAGGCATGCTGAGAGCATTACCAATCCCATCAGAAAACTGGAACAGACCACAAGATCCAAATATGCCTTTAAAAGGCACACGTTTCCGAATTGTAATAGTAAACTGTTACTTGACAAGTGACAGAATGAGTGTTATTTTGGGATTTTGTTTGACAGATAAATCTGAGAAGGTGGGAAAGGAAACAAGCTATTCACAGAACATTCATCCACAAAATGATTGCATTTATTGAACAAATAATCTCTCCATGCTTTGTCAAGTCTAAAACAAGATGACTCTTCTCCTTCCTGCCAGAACTGGCAATACGCCCTGGACAGGATATTGTGTGTGTATAATTGGCAGCAGAGACTGAAAACAGAGCAGGGTCACTTCACAGTTGCAATAGTTAATGACAGCTTTGCAAATTCTCTGGATTTTATCACTGTTTTAATTAAAGTTTTCTAGGCGGAAAATCTTTTGCAGCAAACCTCTTCTGATAGGCATTTATGCTTGTGTATATGTAGTTGTGTAAGTAAGTGATTTCATTTATGCCTGCTCTGTATTAAGATGCTCAATCCAACTTCTGTCCTAGAGAAAGGTTATTTGCTGACAGCAGAGCCTGGTTTGTCTTGTGACTGAGCCTCACCTTTTGCTCTCATTTCTTGAATTCTTCCACTTAGGGCTTCATATATATTTTAAACTGCATATGGCTGAGTTGTTACACCCACTTTTCTATTTCAGTCTTGCTGGTTTTACAAGTAATGGCTGCACAACAACATCTAATAAGAGCAAGTCTAAGTAGAAAGCATAATAACCTATTTTGGCTAGGCGCAGGTGAAGTCATCAATTGGAAATGTGGATGACCAGCTCAGAGCTAATAATTCACTTGTGCCTAATTTAGTTCTCCAGAAACGATGTTAACAATGAAACTGCATGCAGCCTCAGGTGCTTATTGCTTGTTCAAATGCCATCTCAGGTACATGAAGGAAAAATAGGGCATGTCTAAATGCACAGGCTTGAGTGATTTGACAGAAATCTTTGTAAAATTACAATGTACCTTTTTTATATTCTAAGAGCTAAACAATCTCAGTGTTTTCAGTTGCTTTCAGCAGAGAGATTTTCAGCCTCCTTAGTCACTCCTTCTGGCTACTTTTCTGGTGCTTTCTTCACATGGGCTGGTGGGCATCACACTGACACAGGAGTTTGTGAATAGCGTTTTTTCAGTTCCTGACTTTCACCAGCTTGCTTGGCAGCCCTTCTGTAGCTCCCCAAGAAATCATGGATAATGACACCAGCCTCCCTTGTGGAGTGCTTTTGACATCTGTGGATTAAAATGCTCTCTTAGGGAGTGTTATCCCAGGAGAAGGATTTGTACTGAATTATATAGGGGCAATACAACATTTTTAATGTTGCTGTCCATCCTATTCCTCCTACCTCGCAATGTTTGCAAAACTATTTCAGTATTGGCATATTATCTGTGTATTTTGCCACTTCAGAAGATCCAGCATCTCTCTGACTCATATCAGACTGTACTTATGGGAAAAATGTGGTGATCCCTCTCTGAACTTTTTTTCTCTCTCGCCACATTTTGACCTCAGTTGAAGTCTGTCTTTTTTCACCAGGATTACTTTAGTACTCTGGGTTTGGATTATCGGGTTGGTTTGGGTTTTCTTCCACTTACTCTTATGAGTGAATGTAAGTGACAGCTTGCATAAGATGGAACAAGTTCCCTCAGCTGTTAATTTTCTATGTTCTGTTTTATTGCGATGACACCTGGTAACATGGAGGCATTTCAAAGTTGAGAGGTCTCTTTCTGGGCTCCTGATCTACCTCTGATGTCCCCTGAGGCACACACCACCTGCAATGCAGCTGAGGAGATCTCTGCCCCCACTGAGAGTGTCAGAGCTACTGCTGTGCTTGCATTGCATTTTCAACCTTCCTCCCTGTTATGCTGTCAGGCCTGGAGGGAGGAAGGGAGAGGGGTTGTTTGATTTGAGGCATTCTTGCAATTGGGGTGATTGGCTGTTTTGGGGTGGTCTGTTTGGGGTTTTTTAAGTCAGTCAGTCAGTAGAGGCAGCAACCCAGACTAGCACATGTATCTGATGACACAGAGATCCAGTGCTCCATAGTTACTACTCTAGTTGACAGCACTTTTATGTGACCACTGATTTTGTTACTGCATGGTTTACTAAGAATTTATTTTCTTCCGTTTCTTTTATTTTTTTAATCAGAATTAGTATGATGTACTACCCAGACAGACCATTTTAGGGACTGGGTATGTCAGTGCAGGTTCTCCACTGCTTTGCTTAAAAGGACTGTGCCTACCAGCAGAAATAATACTCGCTCCATAACCTTATCCCCTTCAATGCTTCCCTCATCTCCAACCTCAGTGTGTACATGTAATTCCAAAAAATTATCACAAATACTGTGTCTCTCTCACCTCCATCTAAAATGTACAATGTTGTTTTATTTGACATTTTTGCTCAGTTTCTTCCTTAAGACACTTTGAAAACTCCGTCACCCTCCAGGCTAGGGGGAATTTGCTCTGTATATTCCCAGGAAAGGCAGGTGCCTGACACTGTGAGGGTAGCCCTCCTATCCATTATATCGCATTGGCAAAATTTTGCTATTTAAAAAGGAGGTGCCATTTTATTTTGTCTGCCATTTTAGTACTATCTCTTCATAGAGACAGGGAAAAATATTTCATACCTACTGCCTATCTTACCTTACAGAGGGTAGAACCAACATACACAACACAACTCCCATGTTTGCATTGCAGACTATCCTCATTCACTCCCAAAGCCTTCCTCCCCAGTGCCCTACTCTGCCTATTTATAATACCTAGACTCAAGCAAAAGTCAGAAAATCTCTGAGTTAAAGTGCATGCAGTTGTTCAAAACAAGACTTGATTAAGAAACATTGTCACCTAGTGGCCAGAACAAGATAAATTTATTATTGCTGATCTTATAACTATATAGAAGGTATGTGTGTATCTCAGTGTATCATTGCACCAATGACTATTTCTGGTCAATACCATATGCTGATATTTCAGGTCTTCCCAGTTCAAATGCTCTTCAGTAAGTCATGTGCATTTACTAAACAAGCCTAATTGCAGCAGCAGATTGGCAATGCCGCAAAGACAAATTATTGAAACAAAATTGCTCCACAGAAGAAGCAGTTCATAGTGCCATACAGAGACTGGACTGTCCCATCAACCACCTCCCACTCCAAAGTACTCAGAGCACCTCACTGGGAGGAACCTGCCCAACCTCTTTCTTTACAGAACATGCCTTGCTCGTTGGCATTTCAGCTCCTGATACTCCAACATGGCCTGGAGGCTGAGAGGTAATTTCCTCCCTTCCCTTCTTAGCCAGGGCAGCCTGGCAGCGAAGCACTGGGTTCTTGACATATGAAGTGGTGCTTCCTGAAGGAGGCAGCTGCCCTCTTGCTACAACATTAAACCTATCAGCCATCTTTCATCTCACAGATTCCTTTGAATGTCCCGATGCACTGTACAGTGCCATCATGTCGCATCCCTCTTCATTTTGTATGCTCATCTCTTGCTGGGTCAGTATACACCAGCCATACTCTGGGGTATCTACTGCTTGTGCCTGGGCACGGGGCTGTGGGTCAGCTCTTTTCTCCCTCACCTTGTAATATTTTACCCTGGCATAAGCCACCAGGTGTTGCATTCTTTATCCTGTTGTAGGCAGTGGACACTCAAAAGAGGTCATGTCTTGCTCAGCTTTGCCAAGGTGAAGTGAGGCCACCACTGTCAAAAGTGGCAGAGCTGGTTTGTGGGATAGAAGCCGGAGCCAGCGGGGAGCCAGGTGCCGCCTGACCTGCTGCTCTGCCTTCCACCCCCTTAACTGGCCAAGCCACGTTTTCAACGCTGAGACTTACCAATGAGTTTTCTGTTAAAAGTCATTCATCTCTACACGTCTACATAATTTCAAAAGGTGGGATGCAAGCTATCAGGGTCTTGCACTGATGCGCAGAGCAATAGCTGTAGACATTTGGAAACTCTACGTCTCTCCAGCAGAGTAAGTGTCTGGCTTTCACCAGCTTGACAGTAATTTCCCTTGAGTTTTCTTCACATACTTAGAGAAATACGGGTCAGGCATCTCTGTTCCTGGAGAGTAAGAGAGAATTCAACTTTCTGTAAAAATAAATAAAAAGAGACTTTTAAGCTCTATTCCAAACATTCTCTTCAAATGGATTATCATGTGTATTACTGAAAAATATTCCCCTCTGGGACAGACTTTTCTGCAAGGAGATCCTAGACTGTTCTAAGAGAAGAAACCTAGTTGTATTAGCTGCACTTCTCTAGAGAGGACTGATAAAGCAGCTCTCTGGCCAAGTGCATGAACTTTGTGTCCATTATTGTACATGAGGTACCTAAACAGCAGCAGGTTTTAGCAGTTTGTAGTCTCTGCTCCACTCTACCAATCTTTCTCCCTTCCTGTTTTTTCCAGGTGTAACACTTTATGACTTTCATCTATCCAGTTAAGGAAAAAAGTTTTAGGGAAAAAAGCTGCTTTAGGCCCTTAAAAGGTGCATCTTCAGTAGATGTAGCAGCAGCTCTTTGTGTTTGTTCTGTTTTATTACTGCACTCAATTACGCACTTGCTCCTACTTCTGAAATGTACCCAGCTGCTCAAAAAGGCTTCATGCATACTTTTCTAGTGCATAATCTGGTTTAATATGCTTCTAATGGAACGAAAAGGACTTTTAGAAGAGATGTCATACATTTACACACTCAACAGCTTCCTTCTTTGTTTCCCTTTTGATTTCATAGAATCATAGAATAGACTGAGATGGAAGGTACCTTAAAGATCATCTAGTTCTACAGATTTTTTTTTTTTTTTCCAGGTTGGTTGTCTTGGTTTGGAAACAGCATTGTGATTTTTGTCCTGTATAAACAAAGACATCTTCTGCAGCCTACCGACTACCTCACATTTAACTTGGCAGTGTCAGATGCCAGTATCTCCGTGTTTGGTTATTCACGGGGCATCATTGAAATCTTCAATGTCTTCAGAGATGATGGATTCATTATCACATCAATATGGACTTGCCAGGTAAGACAGGATTACACTTAACTAGACAAAATGGGTGCAGCTATTTCTGTGGGTGTGCTATATATAAATAACCAGACAGGACCCAAAGAATGAAAGGAGGTACTCACTAACCTTTCAAAAGGACAGTGTTCTCTTTTGTTACGCCTATAAATCTGTGCATTTTATCAGTGCTTCACCAATTTTCAGTGGTTTTTTTTCCTGTGCATTCACAATAGTTCTTACTAGTTTGGGGTTTTTTACTTCATATCAGAGCTCACACTCATGTTGGAAAATCAAGGCATAGTCTGTGCTTGTCTTCAGCTTACCTGAAGCCAACCTGGTTGTTGCTTTAAGCCAAATGTCAAAGTGCCATTGTTGACTCCTGCTTTGACAAGGCGTGTAGAGCAAAGCCTCCACACAGCATTTGGGGGTACCCATACATCTTAGCATGCAACTTTTGCACTAACTCAGTTGTAACTCTTCAATCACATTCCTAAACTTTTGGTTGATTCACTGCCTGTGGTAGAATGAGTTATTTGACTTTATGGCACAGTCAGTCTTGATCTAAAAGGCAGCTTTTTGTTGGAGTGCTCGGAAAAATTATTATTCTTAATTCTGAAACATACAACTGTGGACAGACTAGAAATGCACCCATGGACAGACAGGCACAAAGCCGGTTCCCTGGTGCTTTCAGCAACATCTGTGAGAAAGATTATACTCTGTTTCATCAAGGAAAAGATGAAAAACAAAACATGATGAAAATTTTTGTCTGAAAATGACAGGATAGCCTATGGCAAGGTGTAAAAAAGATCATGATGAAGGAAAAGCGAGAGAGAAATAATCCTCTTTTCTTTGAGGTTTGGTTTTTTTGTTTTTTTTTAAGAGGAAGTTGAACTATTGTGCAACATAGATGAAAGAACGTTTACAGGTCACGTCCCCTCCCTTTCAATAAAAAGGTTCAGTTTATGTAGAGAGAAAGGCTTCCTGTAGGAGACTCTGATTAACCTAGGAGCTGTAGCTTGATCTAAAAAATTATTATTTTATTGTTTTAAATGTATCTCTATAGTCATTTGGCAGAAAAAGATTTATCAAATTGAAGCTAATTATTTCCTCAGAAAAATCATGCTCTTTCTCTAACAACATCACCTACAGCTGCAATCTAAGGTCTTTTAAGCAGAAACTTTGAATTTTTTTATTAATGGAAAACTTTGAAGTCATCATATAAATAAACACATACCTGAAAACTGTAAAATTTATACCCATACTCAGAATTAAAGGGATGCATATTTTCCCCCTCTTTCAAGGGAGGTTGGAGCTATGAATGAGAAAGGAAAGTTAAAATCTGCATCTCCAGGTCCGGTTCTAGCCTTGTTGCAGACTTCCTGTGTAAGACAATGTAAGGCAGTCAGTGTGAAATCCTGACCCAAGATCAGCGACGTAACTTAATTCTTAATTCAACTTTTCACAAGGTAACATTAAAAGACCTTTCTGCATCCTTACTCCAAGCTCTTTCAGAGCCCTGTCTGAACCGTGGCTCCCTTTTTCTGGGCAGTAATAAACAGCACACAGAGGAATTGGCAAGGCATGGCACACTGTATCTGCATCTTGGTTTGCATGGGAGCTTCTGTCAGCAGCCTTACAGATTTCTTTCATGACACTTCTGTCTGTTCCTCTTGGGCTGACATGGAGCTATTAAGTCTTGTTATGATGATCTGACTTTTTTCTTAAGATTTAGAAATACTGGGATAGAGGTATGCTTGAATTTGGTGAGATGGAAGTGTGCTTAAGCTGGCTGTGCTTGAACTGTATTTTCAAGGGGAGAAGTGGTCCATAACATTTTTAGGGTACCCAAATAATTTGTTGGTCAGAGTGTGTTAAGTAATTGGGTTTGGATCCTCTTATTTTAAACAGTATTCATTTGTAAAGTCTGGATATCAAGCAAAGTTTTAAAGTATAGGGATCCAAAGATTTTGTGCAGGACGCTAATAATACATTGGCTTTTCTTAACATTCTGATATGCAAAACATTAAAGTTTCTGCTTTGATAATCCTGTCGGCTCTAGAAGGTAACATCTACCACTCCAAATATGAACTTATACTGTTATTAATACTAATTAAAAATTAATGATAATCTGGGAAAGTCAATTTGTATTTTGAATTAAGTTTAGATTTCTTGTGGCTTGTTGAGTGGTCAAGATGGTTGCAGCATGTTGAGAGAACATCATGTAGGATTCCTGTTTCCATCGAGATTTTGTTCTGTCTTGGGGAACCTCAAAAAACATGTTTACACCCTGACATCTATCTTGATTAATAAGCTTGACAAAACAGAAGCCAGGTTATGGAAATAGAGTGGCTGCATTTTAGCAAGAATATTGTGCAGAATAGCAGGAAGCTCCTGTGCATAAAAATAGATGTGAAAATTTCCATGTGTGTGTGGACAGCCAGCAAAAAGGTCATTCCAAAAACGTTTAATGTGGGACAGCAGTAGTATTTTGAGTGCTGTAGTCTGAATTTGTAGTCTTACTAGAAGGGGTGTCACGTGCAGACCGTGAGGAATGAGAACCTCTGTGCCATGGATATAAAGCCCATGCTTTCTGTGAGGACCTGCCGAAATCCATGTGTCTTGGTCCCTTCATGCACTCAGGCTCCTCTGCAAGGAGCTGCGGTGGCACTTTGCATACATGAGCGTGGCTCTTTCCTTAGCATGGCCCATGTGTTTTCCCTTACTTACTTTGTTTTGCTGAGTCCAGAGGATGGCCTTACTTGGCTTTCTGTCATTGTCCGGTTCACTACACATTTGCTCCTATTGATCTGTCAGCTTCTGCTGTCAGGTATGCTTAGGGAAATTTTATTTTCCCAAGCTAGCCTGTCATTTCTGTTTATGAAGAAACTTCATGAGCTCACCTCACTTAATCCACCTAAATATTTTGTTTTCCTCTGACTCGGGTCTCTTTCTGTGCCCTCAGGTAACATTTTTCAACATTAAGGTTCACCATCCTTGGCTGCCCTGTTTGAAGGGAGTGGGAGGTTGAAGGTTGAAGGGAGAAAGACAGACAAATAATACTTCTCTTGAAACAGCCTAGTCTTTGAAAACTCTCTGTAACAATAGATGTATCTCCATGTACAAGGACTATCTCACTGCATACCCACTGAAAGGAACAGAGAAGAGTTCTCTTCTCCTCTGTATGGAAGAAACCACACTTTTCTTTCCCATGCCAAACACTATTTTCTGAGTCTGACAGGGCTCTTCTCTTGGGAATGAGGTTACATGGTACATCTGTATCCAAATGATGCCTCTGCTGAATGCTCTGTACAAATACAGTTTTCCAATGGTGGATTTGGAATCTGCTTTCACTTCTCTTTTATACCTCTGCTCTATGACTGTCTCTTATTCCTGATCTGGACAGAGGAAGAGCAGTCAGTCTCTGGCACATTCATTTTTTAGCCTCTCTCAATATGATCAGTAAGTAAACTGGTTCATATGGTAAATTTCAAGTCAGGGAATGTAACCCAGTTACCAAGAGCCATCTGTTCCACCAATGACCAAATTCTGAGTGAAACGTTACCTCAGAATATATTTTCATCCTTCCCATATTTTTTTATTTGTATGTTCTGCTGAACCAGAAGTTGCACTGAAACCTGTAAAAAACATTGTGTGCAAATGTTCTTACGTATAAGAACTAGAGAAATACTCATTCTTAGCAGGCAAATATGGCTTTTTCTAAACTTTATTTATCAAACTTTTTTTTTACAAGAAAGTTTTTCTTGTATTTGTTAATCATGTGGTAAATACAACAAAAGATGCAGGCTTCAGGAGGCCTTTAAATGCAGGGAAAGAATTATAACCCATCTGAACTCCATAGGTACACTGCAGTCATGTCTGGAAACACAAATGGGCTATGGGGTGCCTTTCAGTTTTAAATCCTTCATAATCCTGGTACTTCAGTTTAAATTTGTTTCCAATAGTTCACTGTTCCATTTTTTTAAAATTATTTTTGATAATGCAGTTTGGTTATTTAAACATTAATTTTATAAACACATACAGGTTTCACTATGAGGATCAAGAAAACTGACTGCTCTTACCATGTGCTCACTCTGCTAGTATAAGTTTCTTTAAAAATAATCCTTATTTCTGACTGTCTCTTACGTGTGAAAGGTGTGTGGGCTGTGCACCCCAGAGCACAGCATGGTTATCTCCCTGTCACGGTATCACTATGGCCATACCCCCGTCCCTGACGTGCTGACTGACGCTGTTACTGCAGATGCACTCACCTCACTATCAGCCTAGGCATTCCCAGTCCATCTGGCCAGCCAGATGGTGCCAGAGCATCCCCAGCAGATCTGTCTCTGCACAGAAATAGCCTCAAGAGCAGCCATTTTAAAAAAAGTTCTGCTTTGAGGTATTAGTGAGCACCACAGTAGCTTGTCTAACAGGATTCAACTCCCATTGACTCTGTCCCTGCATCCCGCCCCCATCATCCCAAGGGCCAGCCTTCAAGGACCTGCCTTCAGCCTCACAAAGCTGCTTCGTGTTGTGCAGAGTAATAAAGACACGGAGGGGAGCAGAAGAGAGAGAGAAATGTCTCTTTCATCCTGTGGCTGGGTTTACTACAAAGCAGGGAAGAAATCTGGTTTTGAATCCTGCGGTGTTTCCATGCTTCACACAGCATTTCTTTATTCCAGTCTGATGTACCCTGGACAGAAGCACACGGCAATGCACACAGGTATTTTTCTACTCTGTCAGCCCTAACACACTCATACCTAATTTGCCTGACAGCACCAGATCAGTGGTGTATGTGCATCCTGAAAGGGCATGGTGTGGCCAGGAAGTCAAAAATTATCTGGAAGCACCAGACTTAGTGTGCATGCATTGAGGAGTACGTGGTCCACAGACGTCTGGGATTTCTTGCACTTTAGCAGATTTTCCAGATTGTGGTGGTGCAGCTGATCAAGTTGCCATCTGAAAACCCAGATAAATAAGGATGTCTAAGAAAAGCTAAATTAGATGTGTGATATCCCTGCTTTAACAATGCTGCTGTTGGACAAGGAGGTTTCCCCTCCCTCCAATGGATGCCTGACAGTAATGTAGATGATGAGACAGATTATTGAAACATTATTGAGACAGACTAACAGATGCCTCTTTTAGTCTCTAGCCCCAGTATTTGTTTGCTTTAGGAATAGCTGGGCATCCCCTTATGATGAATAGTCTTCGGTTTGTGTTCCTAGGCAGTGAATGTGGGTCTGGACACCTTCGAATGGAGAAAAGTAAATCCAGCTCTCCCACACACTCCATGGGGGTAAAGGGAGAATGGGTCAGCAATCCCTCTGCTTTTTACAGTGACACTGCTTCATTTTTGAAAGGTCTTGCACAGTTAAGGGAAGGATATGGCTGTGAATACCAAGGAATCACAATCTTTTGTATTGAGAAGACGTGAAAATCAAACAGAGAGTGAGATATTTCTGTCACCTTGTTCTGTTGGCTTCTTTGGGAGCCTCATTTGCTCACCAGCTTTGCCACCTCCAATCTAGGAGCAGAGCTCAGAGCCACAACCCTCCATTCACCAGGCAAGTGACCAAAGCCTGCAAAACTGAGCACACTGTCCCCTACCCCCTTTTGGAAATTCAGGTTCCAGTCATTGCCTCTTGCTAGCACCTAAAAAACTCCAGTATTTTGGGTGTTATTAAATACCTAGTGTTCTATCATGAGATTTCTGAGAAGAAATAATGTCCACCTTTTGTAAAATTTAGAACTGAATATCCAAAACACCAAAAGGAAAATTGCAGCAGTTGGAAATGCTAAGAACAGTATGATGAAAACACACGGGGTCTTTCTGAAGTTTTGCAGGCAGGGCTTTTAATCTTGAATAAATTCTTTTGTATTTTATTAATGGCATTTGCTTTCTCAGAACATGCACTGATCTCTTTTCCCATACACAGATTGTAAAATATTGCTAAATCTTGTCTGAGGACAAAACAGAGGATTAATATTTTCTTCTTTTAATAAAATCTTCTCTAAATTGCCTAACAAATCAAAAACCCTAAAGGCATTTAATGTTCTTATAAACAGAGTAAATTTGGAGCACATTGATTTCTGTCCATTTAATATAACTCATAAAACCAACCAATTGTTTATTTAGCTAGACTATTGACTCTCTTGACTCAGTTAGTGATTTTATGTGTTTTATTAAATATGAAGAAAGTGTTTACACATTACTATATGTGGAATGGTACTCTCTCACATTCTGGGGAGACAAGTGACCACAGTCCATGTGACTGGTAATAAAAGCAATGTCAGATGGGAAGGACCAGAATTAAACCTCACAAATTTTCTTTTTACTGTCTTCCCAGTACTGCTACTGGGGAGATTACTGAGGAAAATGACAGCCACTACTGCCAAATGTTTATGCATTTTTTGTCATACTTGTTCCAGCTTAACCACCCATTCACATTGCTCCATCACCCATTCATTTTTTCCCTTTGCCTTTTCTGAAACAAATTTTTATCTCTATTACATCCACTAGAATGTATCCTCTTTCTTATTTCCTTGCCTACCTTAGATTTGGATACTGAAATATAAAGTTGCAGACGTACTAGTCTTCCCTATTTCTTTGTTTCTGGTCTGCCTTCATATAATCTAAAGAGTGTACACATTGCAGTCAAAGAGGTAAAGGCAACTCATGTAGGCACCTGTGAGCTGAATTTTGATGAGAAAACTATTTCATCTGCAGGCAAGGGGGGAAAGGCTGCCTTTGCACAAACAGAATCATTAGCAACACAGAAGATCATTTCAGTGTAACTAATGTGACTTCAGGGAAGTTCCGCCAGTTTTCATTAGTCCTGAATTCTCTTTCATTTTCCTCTAAATTATTATTTCTGCAGTCAATTGTGACTAATTAGGTAAGTTATATATTTGGTAGTGAAAAATTATGAATGCCCAAACTATCTGTTTCCTAGTTTAACAAGTCTGATGTAGCCCCTGCTGTGACACCCAAGCACTGTGTTAAACCACACACTGCTGCCTGGAATGGGCATTTGTTTCCTCAGAGTTCTCCTACAGAACCAGGAATTCACAAAACCTACGCTTTGATTCCTGCACTCGCTTTTCCTCCCAGAGGGCTTTGAAATACCCTTTTCTTATTTCTCTGTGTGAAAAATAGTAGCCTTCCACATCCTTCTATGCTGATATCTAAGATATTAAATGTCTTCTTGCAAAAAATGCTGTCCATCACCATTTCATCACTCAAGATCTTCTCACCATGGGGCTGAATAATTCATATTTTCTGTGTGCCACATCCTCTCATTGGCTTTTAAGCAAAATTTCATCTGAAATTAAAATATCACTCTGATCAAATTTGTAAATATCCTATATAGTTCTACCTCACATTTACTCATCTTCTCTATCATAAAGCTATATTCCATTATGTAAGTACACTGATAGTATGTAGGAAGCAAATCAGGTCCTGACCTAGATCCTGTGCTGAGTGAATCAATGACAAGATGACTGCTGCTTGCAATTGTCTGTATATGACATGACATCCAGAATTTCCACATCACTCTCCCTACAGAAAGGGACGACATTGTATCTGGTGGGTTTCCAGGTTGCCCTTTAAGGCCAAGAATAAACTGTATCTTTTATACTGTCTTCCGTGCTCTCCCTAGTCCACTAGGATTCCTTGGAAATGCTTGTGACTCTCCTGTTATTTTGGTACAGGATCCATAGGGGACGAGAGTATTAACCTAAGAGGAGATCTGCTAGTAGCCATGCAGCTTTTTCAGGTTTTCAGAAAAGTAATATTTTACTGTCTTGGCCACTTAGGGCCGAGCTGGTACCATCACTAACCTTCCCTGCCTTTTGCCTAGGAGCTTCATGAGCAGAAGAACAAGTTCAGTTGTAGGCATTCAGCCAGCAGTCAGAGATGACCCTGTATTAACCTGAGGGTGGCTATGTAAGCAGATTCCTTCTTGCTGGGAAGCAGCACAGATGATTGTACTTTGGAGAATGTGGAGGGTCACTTGTAGTCTCTGGGCTGTCCTGGCAAAGTCCATGAACAGTGAGACCTCTCATTCCCTTGAGGTGTGCAAGACTAGAGAAACATTTAGCATGATATTCTGAAATGTCAAAGAAAATACATTGCAAAAAAAAGCATGATTTTAATCTGATGTTCATGGATTTCGGTTATCCACAGGGCAAAAAGCCAAGCCTTGTCTTCTATGGTAATGTAAAGATGAGACAGGTGACTCTTCTGTTCTTTTATCTGTGTATTTTTGTGTTGGTATTAATGGTGATGCTAACAGTAAACAAGTAGACTTTGAATTATTATCACTAAAGTGGAAAGGAGTTTTGGCTCAGGCCCGCTGAAAAGAATTTTACACAGTGTAACACAGGTGTTCCCAAAGGGCAATGCTAGATTTTCCTATCTAGTGCTTCTTAATTTCCCTCTACACTAATTCACAAAAAGACAATGGCAATTCAGCATTTAACCTGAAGATGGGAATCTTTCCATTATGTCTGGATCATCTGGTGGCATGAGCTACATGTTCCCTGTTTTTTCTTCATGGGGGGACACGAGAGGCATAAAACTTGCCATGATTCCATGGCATCGACCCAGAGCTAGAAAGCAGGTGTTCCCAAGCATTTGGAGATGAGGTATTTGAAGTAAGATTATAATCTGATGAAGCTGTGTAAGGAAATTCTGCAAGCAATTTCTGTCTGTTCATTTAATGCCAAGCCTTCAAGGGAGGTTGTTGCATTCAAGGCCATGCTCACTGACAGGGGCACGACTAGGAGTAGAAATTGTGACCTGAGAGGCTACAAGTACAGCACCTAAAGGTCAGCCCAAAGTAGGTATGCCTTGAACCTCACTTGATTAACCTGGTGTATAAAACTGGGTTCCCCAGTATTACTAAAGCCAAAACTTGACCTCATATATTAATAGTGGCACTGAACATACATTGAATATATAGTATAATTAGTATAATTACATATCTGGAGACATAATAGTGTAGTCTAAATACTGCATTCATATTTTTCTATCTTTAGAATATATGCCATCCACAGAAAGATTTAATCACTTTGTGAGTGCAAAATACTGAGTGTCTGATGCTCTCACTTAATGTTTTAAAATTCTCTAATCCTGCAGCATATCAATTCTCATTGTTTACTAATACATGGGGTGGCATTTGTGTCAGAGGCTCTAATGGCTTGGGTTAATGCCATCACCTCTAAGAACAGCTACCCTTAAAGCCTACTGAGACATTTTAAAAGGCAGAATGCAACCATAGCAGAACAATGTCTTGTGAGCAAAAGATGTTGTGGGAACTGTAGCAAATGATAAGTCTCTTTCACCTCGTGTATTGTAGGACATTTTAAAGAAACTATCTGAGTGCTTTAGCAACACTATGCATTGTAAGTTTTAATCAGTCTTCTGTGAAGGCAAGTTTTGATTATGAACCCTGGTAGTTCTCCTAGAACCTCTGACTAAAGAATTACTGTAGTCCAGTTGACACCTCATAGTATATTTGAGGGATGGGAGAATTATGGTGTCATCAGACTCAAGTGGAACATTTTTGCATTTACTTCAAACTTTAGGAAATTGTTAAATTTAAAATGAAGTTTTTTAATTCTAAAATATTCTAAAAGATTCAAAGGTATCTGCAATTGCTTTTACAAATATGTTTCTTGAAGATTGATTTGAGTGCTTTTTCATTTCTTGATGTTGAAGGAGGTTTTTTGCCATTATCTATTTACATTATGATCTGAGAATAATCTGATCTGTATTAAAAAAAAAAATAGTAATTCTGAGAGAGCTTATTGTGGCAAATTTAAGTATATGCTGCAGGCAAATGACCCCTTTTTGAAGTTTATCCTTTTCTTTACACATTCATTATCTCATTTTCAATAGAAGAAAAATACAGGATGCTGAGGTTCTGAAGGGAAACAAATGGACTTTGGGAAATTGCAACAGATTTACCAGTCAGTCAGAGAAGGGAGTGAGGCAGCCTTTGAGGTCAACGTTTTGGCCTAAAGTGAAATGTAATAGCTATTTTGGCAATCTGCTTTTGTGCAATAAACTTTGATTACTCCAATAATAAGAACAATAGATTATGTTTTACTCTGCTTTAAATGAAGACAACCCTTATGAATCAGTAGGGATTCATAAGTATTAAAGGTAGTAAAAGCGAGGCTCACCTAATCTCACAGCTAAAAGTTTCATAGTGCACTGGGGTTTCCAAACTTTCCCAGTGTTGAAGTAAATGAATTTGCATGCTTTATGTATTGTGGGTTGTAAATAGTGCTCCAAGAGCATTAGTGAGATTTAAAGTCAGGCACAAGTACAAAGTAGAAAAAATCCACAATTTTTTCTTCAGTTGTGTCTTAGCTTCCAGGCAGCATAAAGATAATGAGCACCTTCCATGTGTATCTATATAGCCAAGGGAGTAGTGCTGGTAGAGCACTGAGAAAAGCTTTTAAAATTGCTAATTTACTCCTGCTTCTTAATGGGTAAAAGAGAAAGCTGGTGTGTTCAAATTACCATGCAATCAATTTTGTGTTTGTGTCAGAATTCATTATTGCCTGTTAACACTGCTGCTATTTGATCATAATTAATAATAGGAAGGACAAAATTGCATTACACAAAAATGGAGGAAATATTATGATTATGGAAGGAAGGAGCAGGCTGGGGGGTAGAATAAAAGGAAAAACAGAACTGTGTATGGGGAAGAGCATCAATCTTCCAAAGTAATTAAATGTTATTTACTATTCTAGTATTTCCTTGGCTGTCATTCCATATATCTTTAAAGATGCAGAAAACTGAAATTATCACATTTTTTTGTAACCTGCAGATATTAATCTCTATCTATAGAAATTGGGACAATGTTAAAGCAGTTATTCTGTTATTACCTACTTCGGGTGCCAAGCACTTGCCTTGCTTCCTATAGTCAGTGCTTTCTGTTCAAGAGCAGAAAAAGTAGCAGAGATCTTTCTTCCAAATCCAGTAGGTGTAAACTTGGTGTAAGTTGGATACGTCTAGAGAAAGATCCCTTGTTTTCTTCTGAAGACATGTGTCTAAGTGACACCCATAAAAAAGTGTTGCAGCATCGACAAACTTGCTGGGAAATGGTTTATGCATAGCAGGGCTCAAAAGCCACTTGTTGCCAATAAAAGTTTGGAACAAGAGTGATCTGATCATCATGCTCCCAAAGCAGCCTGTTGGATGGTCTCTCATGGTTTAATGTTCCAGGTGCTGTGGCTCCCGCATGGGTTGTTCTGCAGCTTGAGAGCCACCATTTACCTCCTTTATTAATTTCATCCGAGCTCTTGTCACCCCCAGAGCTCCCTCTGCTTCATGACATTTCCCACTGTCACCTGTTCCCAAGCCACCAAGCCTGCGGCCAGCATGGGGGCAGTGACAGCTGCCCTGGGAGGCTGCTGCCACTTAGCCACTCACAAACCACTTGGCCCTGGTAACATCTCTGTTGGCAGCCCCCACACCTGCAGAAGGGTGATGAAATGCTGCTATGAAATAGTATGAAAACAAGATGTGCTGCTGACAATGGCTCAAACCTAAAAACTATGTTGATTTAGACAAATCTGCATTTTGTTAGCAAGGCACCACTCCAAAGAAAACATTTAGGCTTTTCTTTCTTATGGTGACAGCTTCATCTTAAATGTTAAAGGACAAGAGTGTATTTTTAGACCCACCTTCCTCCCTTGTAGGTGTACTCAAAGGCTGTTTGAACCAATCACTTGATATAATTGTCTGTCTTTTGTTGGACGTCAGGGAAAGAGGATGGGAGAAAAATGGTCACATCTGCCAGTGATAAAACAAACACAGATCCATTTCAGAAAAATTCCCCTGCTTTCAACATGGGCCTGTGATATACAGTGAGAAGTTAGTAGTCAATCTCATAGCTCTTTAGACATAATTTCAAAGTGTTTCTTTTCATCCTTGTTGAAGGACTGCTTCCTTTCTAATCTAATAACTAATGCAATTCCTTAAGATTGTGCCCATTATGTTTTCTGCATCTGTGAAGCACTGTTAGAGCAAATGGAGAAGTGGGAGCTGTTTGCACCAGCAAGGATAATAAAACACAGAGCACATTTACATATCCAGGTTTTTCACCAACATCCACAGCACACAGCAGGCCAAATTCAGCCAAGTGCAGCTTCTGAGGCATCCAAGAAAGTCTGTTTTAAACATGGTTGCATTTATATACCAAACATGAGCTGATTGTAATCGGAGCACAGGTGGTTGTAGATTGTTTTAGCAGCAAGCCTTGTATGCACTTAAAATGTGGTGGGTCTGTAAAAGCTGGCAATAAGAAGTATTTAGAATCAATACAAGGGCACTGATTGTAAGAAAAAACACCAGTGAAAATGATGAACCAGTTTTTTTTCTAACCCTTTACTCAATTTAATTTATACAATATGCCAGGGTCTTAACTTCAAGCCTGGATTAAAGCCCCAGATTCAGTGCTGGGATAAACAGAATTCCGCAGGAGTTGTGCCCATTCATACAAAGAGAGAGTTCATTCCTGTAGAATAATTATGTGCCTTTCTGCTGATAATTTCACTATTTTAGTGCCAAGTTACTGTCCAGAGACACTTGCTTAATATTCTTGCTTCACTAGGTGTAAAACTGGCACCTCCAAGAACTCCTCTGCTCTGGGCAATTTAATATATGATTGCAAGGCTGCCGTCAGTGTTTTGCCTGGATCATTTCCCAGCTGTACAGTGCTCCCTAGCAGATGGCTGCATCCATGTCTGCTACAGTCGACAGAACTTCCTGATTATATCCGGACCTGAAGCTCCCAGAGTGGTGGCCATCCTGGGATGTGGCTGAGGCACTGATGTCAGCAGGAGCCACAGAGCTGCATGGCTCTGCCTGTGTCACAGCAAGGGGATGAGGATCAGAGCTTCAGGAATAGCAGGCAACCAGGAGCACCAGACACTGAGACTCAATCTACTAGATCTATTTAGGTTTTGGGTCTTTGGGTCGTTTTTTAAAAAAACCAAACTTTTCTCATTCAGCCAAGCCCACCACGTCCTACATTCTTCCCGCTTTGGCCTAAATTTCTTAGGATCAGTTTGCATACTTGTTCTGTATAAGCCGGGCAGCTGCATCCAGGACATTTTTGCCTGTTCAGGGCTTTTCTTCTTTCCAGTTCAAAGTTTTTCTCCTTCATTTAGCAAGTCATTTAAGGCAAGCATAGATGTAAGGGTGTGCTTGCTTGCTTATTGTATGTACATGACAGAGCACTTATATAATTTTTGAACATTTACTTGCTCACTGATCCTACAGAAGATAACTGCACCTGACATTAGTTGGGTTTCTGGAAAAACATTTCAGTTCATTAACATGAAAATGACAGGTGAAATTCCTGTGGTTCTTTTCCCCCTCAACTCTCTACGGTTAAGAACATCCTGTACTGCTTTGTTTTTCAGATTGATGGCTTCCTGACGCTTCTCTTTGGCCTGGCTAGCATTAATACCCTTACAGTGATCAGTGTGACACGCTATATCAAGGGCTGCCATCCTGAGAGAGGTAAGGAATAAAGGCAAGTCCAGTTCTGCCTTCACTGAACCTAGTGCAAATCTGTATTTCTCTCAGTCACTATTATCAATCACTCAGGCTATAATAAATATAAATTAAATGCATTGAAAACCAGGACATAATACTGTCATCTACATTACAAACATGTATTCATATAATCCTTCAGGGTTAATTCCAGTAAGAGCCAAATTATTACAAGTACACTTGGGTCACCACAGGTAAATTCATCCTTGTGTCAAAGATACCACAGGTCCTCCTGACCCTCCATATTCCTCAAAGTATGGCTTATATTTCTCCTAAGTGATACATCATTGTCTGGATCCCACAGAAACAAATTTGATCTCCTATAAGATGATGTTTGGGAAGTTTTCGGTCAGGAATCAGATCCTTCATTCAGAAGGCTGCCATACATACAAACATTTTTATTCTTCAGGGTGTCTTGCCAGGGTTTGTGCATAGCAGGCATCATGATGGCTTTAGGTGGCACTGGGAACATTCAGTCTGCAGGTCTTTCCTCCAGCTTTTGTAGCACTGCCATCCCCATGTGCCTCTCCAGGCTCCCCTTGGACATTTTCACACAATGTCAGATGAAAATTACTTCTACTGTCCCCAGAACTGACCATGACCCAACTCTGTCTGGACGGTCCCTGTCTCCCAGATCTGCAAAGCATCATCACCACAGCTTTGTACCCACACTTTGTCCTTCTCTAGTGCCCTGTTGATCTGTAGCTTGAATTAACAACCCCTGTTCATCACTCTCTCAGGTGCTACAAACATTTTACTCACCACTCTGATTTTTTTAACTTTGTTTTTTATTAAGCTTTGGTTATGCCTCTGTGAGGACATATGATCATCCCACTGTACAAACCTGATCTGAAATCCTTTAAATATTACCTGCCCTGTGAAGTCCTCACCAGCAAGTCCATATAAACATGCCATCATCTACCAATTTGCCTTTATGACTCTTTATATCACCATGCTCACCCCAGGCACTCTCTTTCAGTGGATCAGTAGAAATTTCCTCACCATTTATCCTGGGTCTCCTGCTTGCTCAAAATTTTGACTTCTACTGAGAGTCTTATATAATCTCTCTTCTTTATACCTACGCCTGCCATAAATTATTCCTCGGCTTCTTTTCACTGATCTTTGGACAATGTATGATCAATGTTCATGCCTTTGTTACAATTGGGTTACACCATCTTTCAGGCAGGAACCTATCAATGTCTGCAGGGAAAGTATGTGTAAGTACACAGGATGCATCAGATGAGTTTTTCTCTTTACTAGCACAAGGAGTATTTGCTGTGAAAAGAACTTCTACAGGGAGATATTTTTTTCCACAGAAAGTTCTTCTGCAGTTGGTGTAATGATAGACTTGTTGAAGTTAACTTTCAGCACAAAGTGCTGCTGGAGCTGATAGAATTTGGCTGTGATATAATCCTACATCTTCTATTCACTGCATGTTAAGAAGTCATACTTAAAACCCACATTTCCCTTTTGTGAAGCTCTACCTCGTGTGCATAATTTATGTTTGAATCTCAAGTAAATCTGAGCAAGTACCCAATATAACATTACAGAAATGTTGAGGAACAGAAATTGGTGGCTGCATAAATATTTCCCACATAAATGAAGAAATAACCACAGTGTATGGCAACAGCAGGACAGATGGAATCTTCTGTATCAAATGGTTAATATAGTCTGGGCTATTTTGTCCCTTTTAACGGGGAAAAGAACCTTGAAGTGAGTAAGAAAATCCCTTGTATTTAGACTTACCTTGTTCATTTCTATGTAAAATATAACAGTTTCCTGCATTTCACAAAACTGCAAAGTGTATGTCTAACATAGATTTTGTTCATTCCACAGTGCTCAGCAAACTCATTGTCTCCTGCTTAAAAAACATTCATTTTTACTCTTCAGTGGTAACATAAGCCTGACAGATGTTTCCAAAATCAAAATTTTCTTACTAAGATGCATTTTTCTATCTTAATATCTATTTTTAATAGCTGTGCTTTACTTATTAGCTGGCTGTATAGGAGTGCATTTAGATTTCAGACATATGTTTGCCTTTCCAAGTACTATTTTCTGACCTCAGCTTGCCATTGCAGGTCACTGCATCAGCAACAGCAGCATGTCGGTGGCTCTGGTCCTCATCTGGATAGCAGCTTTCTTCTGGTCTGCAGCTCCATTGCTTGGCTGGGGCAGTTATACAGGTAACAGGTATCTTTCACTTGTACATCACTGGCACCTCCCCACTTAACAGAGATACTTACTCTTTTTTTTCTTTCTGTTTGTGGTAAGCCAGACCGATTATCAGTGGAGCTGAGAAAATCATTCACTGTGCATGACGTAGGCACAGAGTTTTGCCTGCTTTGGTATCAGCTATAAAGAGATTTTTTTGAAGATATCATAGGAAAGGCCTGGACCAAGTTTTCATTGCCTATGAAAAAAGAGAGGCCAGAAATACTTGGCATGGCTAAGCACTGAGATAAAGGAAACTATCAAAAGACATCCTTCAAACACTGTCAAGTTTAGGAAACTAGAAAAGAACACAAGTTCCAGCAAGTTAAACTTGAAACTATAATAAGGCGAGCCAGAAAGATTTGGCCAAAAAAAAAATGTTGGAAATATGAAAACTTACATAGCAAAGGAACTAAAAGATGTTGGAAAGTTTGTCAGTCCAAGAAAGAGCCAGGGCGCAAGATAAGGCCATATCAAAAAAGGAGGGGGAATTAAAAAAGGGAAAAATTAATATAGTGAGCACTGCAGGAATTCAACAGCTAAGGGATATTCCCAGACCAGAAAATTTCTTCATGGGGGAAACATGGAGCAATTGCCTCAATTTAAGCCTCTAAGAATTCAGCAAAACAAATATCTAGGAAAAAATGGTAATGATACAGAAGTCCCAACAATTGAAATCATGTGACTGACATTGTCCAGCAGTTATGTGGATCTGTCTGGATCCTGTAGGTTTCTGCATTTTTTGAGAAGTCATGAAATCTATGAAGATTTACTCAAGCCCCTATGTGCATATATTTTCTTATTTACTAAGTACGTAGCTTTAAGGTATCTCTGGACCCTCGAAGCGTGGGTGTGAGAAACGTAGCCATTCCTATGGTTGGTTAGATGTTCCTTCACAAACCAAAATACTCCCAAGATATTAGGCTCAATGAACCCTTGGTTTAAGACAAATACACATTGTTTATTAGGCTGTTTGAATTTTATGTCATATTTGTGCACTCTGGACTTGCCATAAATTTGGGTGTTTTGGACTGGTAATTTTCTGTGTATCTTCTGGTGATCTGTATTCTTTTTACATTAATCTACCAGCTCTTCATTTATAGAGGGACTTCTGATGTCTGTTTTTGGCCTTAAACTGGAGCCAGGGACTTCTTGGGCAATGCTGCTTTGTCAGGACATTCAAGTGCCCCCCTGGACCCAGAGTGTACTTTGAATTCAATTCCTTGACAGTGGTTTTCAAGACTACTTCTAGGAGTGCTTTCCCCTACTGAGACAATTTCAGGTTCCTGTCTCTAAACACACCTCCAATGAGGGCACCCATGGAGATGTGGGAGCCAGCAGTGGAAAGTTCAGCAGCAAGCACCAGCAGACAACAGCACATTAGAGCTGGCTGCCTCAGACCCTTCACTTATAGACAGCATCTTCAGGGGCCCCCAGGGCCCCACTGATTTTTGGGAAAGCCACTTGTTTGTATACCTGCGGAGGGGAAAACATAGCTCTGAATTCTGACTTGTGGAAAATCTGCAGGATTTTCCTTTCCTGTCATCCTGGAGGCTGGTTTCATTTTTCAGGCAAAAGTTCTAAAAAGCAGAAACCCAGAATTAAGCCAGATTTTATGGTTATATTTTTGAATCTTGAAATCTACTGACGAAAAAGGCAAAGGAGAGAAAAATCTATTTCTATTACAGAATGTATTCAGACAGCAAAACCTAGAGCTTTTGGTGATAAAAATACCAAGCTCTTTTTGATGAGAATCATAAAGGAGATTTTAAGCTTTTGCTCATTTAATTCCTCCTGTTTAAATCTCCTATCACCTGTGAGGAATTAAGGGAATGTTCTTTTTTCAAAACTACCACTGGATGTTAGGGAGAGATCTGCTGCTAAATAATGTAGTCTTCACCTGTAATATATCTCTGGGACCTGTTAATACTTGACTTACATAATTTTGATTCATGCTTCATTTATTTGTAATGCAATTTGTTGCAATAGCTGTCAGAAAAACCCAGGTTTTTCAACTTAAAAAGGAAAATATGCAATTCACAATCTACAGAAAACCTTCTGATTTTATAGAACTCAAGTTTTCTATCAGGACATCTTCACAAACACATCAGGGGATCTAAAGTCAGCTGTTATATATAAAAGTGTTTGAGCCAGAGACTACACATTATTCCCACTGCCTTTTTCTTAAGAACCTGATCAGCTAGTGTCTCACTAGTGGTAGACACTGCAATCTGCCTGACTTAATTCTTAAAAGTCAGCATCTCTGTGTTGCAGGACTGTGTGTTTCCCATTTGTCGAAAGGTCTCATATCTTTCTAAGTATTTTTATGTTTTTTCTTATCATAATCTTTATCATTAGCTGTATCAATTTGGTCTCATGGCTCTCACTGCAGTAGAAGTTCCATTGCCTCAAAGAGCCTCGATATTTTTATTTCCTACTTAGTTATGTAAGTAATGATTTTTACATTTGGCATATTGTCTATGGGATTCCTTGTTATGCTGTTACAGTGCCCACCTTATGAAGTTGCTACAAAGAATGTTATGACAAATAAGAGTACATACCACTCAAGGATATAGAACCTTTTTTTTAAAATAAAGTGTCACAATTTCCTATCTTGAAACAACAGTTTGTGCATTATGGATTTACACTGGCAATACAAACTCGACAGAATGACAATACACATTAAAATTTGTTACACTCTAGCTGGTCTTGAAAAATTGTTTGTGTAGGAAGTAATGTCATGTCTCATTAAATCAGGAACATCAATCCATTCTGTAGTTCTCAACAGAAGAAAAATGCAGCATTTTAACTAATAAATTAATTGCTCAAAAGTAGATAAATCTCAAAATGCTAACCAATACATTCCTGCTTTCCAGATCGCATGTATGGTACGTGTGAGATAGACTGGGCAAAAGCCACCTTCTCTACAATCTACAAGTCCTACATCATCTCCATTTTTATCTGCTGTTTTTTCCTACCTGTCACAGTCATGGTCTTCTCATATGTGTCGATTATCAATACTGTCAAACTAAGCCATGCATTGACAGGACTGGGTGATCCCACAGACAGACAAAGGAGAATAGAGCGGGATGTCACCAGGGTGAGTTTGGGATTCATCTCACTGAAATCTGTCTTTCCAAAAATTGGTCTCAACTAGAACAGAAGAGAACAAAATCAATCAATTACATTTCATTTCTTTATAACTCTAGTCACAGAGTCTGAACTCAGTGAAGAATATGAGATTTGTTTAAAATTTCTACTGAATCTCTTGGTTAATATTGGTGCTACATCACATGTGAAAAATAATCTAAATATAATTGGAGTGGGTTAAACAGCACAACCCCCAAAAATTTGGTTTGACATATACTCTTTTCTTTGAGAAGTTACATTACTTCTGAGCATACTCAGAAGTTAGAGTGGGGATTTCAATTTACTGTTTGGTTAAGTCTACCTGAAACCTTCTGTATTTACATAAACATATGGGAATGTAGCTATTTTCATTCTATTATTTGAGGCATTTCTCAACCACACCACCATGCCAAAATTCAATATATATCTCCTAGGTTTGCCTAGCTGTACCAAAGCAAACAATTTGCTTGCCCATATTTTCCTGCAAGACATAACCTCAGGGCAATCTGGACCTTCTCCTTCCAGCCAAGTGTTCAAATTACTATTCTCAATGTTTTGCTTCCCTGATGTAGTCTTCTAGAATAGATTTAAGACTCTTCTTCTCCTGTCTTTTAGGTTTCTATTGTCATTTGCACAGCCTTCATTATTGCGTGGTCACCATATGCTGTCATCTCCATATGGTCTGCCTATGGTCACCCTGTGCCCAACCTTACCAGCATCCTTGCCAGTTTGTTTGCTAAGTCTGCTAGCTTCTACAATCCCATTATCTACTTTGGAATGAGCTCCAAATTTCGAAGGGACATATTCATCTTGTTCCATTGTGCCAAGGAAGCCAAGGACCCTGTGAAGCTCAAACGTTTCAAAAACCTCAAACCAAAGCAGCCACAGCCTTCTCAGAAAGAAGAGAAGTATGCAGCAGAAATGCACCCTGCACCAAGCCCTGATTCTGGGGTGGGAAGCCCAACCAACACCCCACCACCAGCAAATAGGGAAGTGTATTTTGGTATTTTTGATACACCATCCAATAACCCTGACATTGAATGTGATAGATTGTAAGTTTCGTGGCTGCTTAATGCACACACTTTGTGCTGAGGAAGACCCTCTACAGAGCAGCACTTGAGTAATTTACTAATTCCCATTCCATCTGTTTCTTGGTGTAGCACTGGTGACTATAAAACTCAAGCAAATCAGATGGTAAAGTGATATTTTCCTTCTATGTAGGTACAAAATGCTACAAAGAACATTACAATGTGGGCAGCACACCCAGTGCCAGAAACTTCATTTTCACATGCATGCAGGAAAAGGAAGATTGACTTCAGAAGAGCAGGCATTAGCTAGCAAAAATAACTAATAAATTGCTATCCAGTTTTATCAGTTCTGGACTACATTTCCAAATTTGTCTTTTTCTCTTTAACAGTCACAGCCATAGATGATCTTTTTAACTCAGTGGTGCTTCACAGCTGTGGCTGTAGGAGAAGATGGGCCCTGCTGAGGTTGCTGTGGAGCTGCTACAGCTGCAAAGGCAGCAAGGTGGTGGAAAAAGCCATGTTCTCTCTGCAGGACACCCAGGTGTGCCCACCATAGGGCTCTCAGGCCCCACAAGGACCTCGTGGGAGTACGTCTGATCACAGGATCAGAGAATGGTTTGTGTTGGAAGGAACCTTATAGATCATCTGGTTTCAACCCTTCTGCCATGGACACCTTCCACTACACCAGGTTGCTCAAAGCCCTATCCAACCTGGCCTTGAATGCTTCCATGGATGGAGCACCCTCAGCTTCCCTGGGCAGTCTGTTGCAAAGTTTCAGCACCCTCACAGTAAAGAGTTTCTTCCTAATATCTAATCTAAAACTACTGTCTTTCACTTTGAAGTCTTTACCCCTTGTCCTATCACTAGTAAAATGTCCCTCTCCATCTTTCTTGTAGGCTCCCCTTTTGTACTGGAAGGCTGCTGTAGGGTTTCCCCAAAGCCTTCTCCAGACCAAACAGCCCCAGCTCTCAGCCTGTCTTCATAGATCACCTTCATAGGTCATCTTCTGACAGTCTGTGCCTGACTCTGTGTGTGTCTAGGCAAGGACTAGGAGTTGTAGTATAAGGAAAATGCTAGCCTGGTATTTTCTAGTCACTGTAGTCTGACCAGTGGCTTCACACAATTCCTCATTGGTTTGCAGAATTATCTACCTCCCCAGACCTTCCTGGTGAACAGGGCTTGGCTCTAGCATTCTGATTTAGGAAAGCTGGCCTTTGATTTTACTGATTGTCTCCAAACTGATTATTTTTCTACCTTTCTATCAAGGTAGAGCAAGAGATGTATAGGCAATTAAACCAAAACTGACACTTAGGTTTTAAAAGTACTGATGAGGTATATTTACAAAATATAGTCCAACACTTCACTGTTGCTTCTAAAGAAAGTGTTGTTACATGCCTATGGTAAAAAGTGACTTTTAGGTAAACCAAACTAAGTAGCAACTAAGGATAGTGATTTAAAGAACGATTCTGTAGGCCTAAATCAGTTGCCAGACTACCAGATTTTATAATTATATCACCAAGTTTATTTTGCAGAATCAAAATGAGGAATTATGTCTTCATAATTCCCGGTCTTGAAAAGTAACTGCATATTCAAAGACTTCTTTTAAAATGTCTGTGTTAGCCATGGAAATTGTGGGTTCATTTAGTGCCATTTGCAAGTTAAACAGGGGAAAAATAAGGAGAAAAAAAAAAAAAAAAAAGAAAAAAACAGAAACACTCTTTGCTAACCTCTGCTATTTATGAATTTTTGACATCTTGCTGTCTGGGTGTGCTGAAATGTAGTTGTTTTGCAAAAATATGCTCCTCCAGATGTGTTTCTTGGGAAAGTTACAAAGAGCGCCCACCTCCATTTCCCCCATTACTCTATTTGTTTTGAGAAAATCACCTGTGTTTTGAAGTTAAAAACAAATAAACATTACAAGCAACACTGGGGAACTGTGCTTTCTTTCATGGCCACAGATCTGAACTACAAGAGTATTCATTTTTCTGGAAAATTTTGAGATATGGATGCTATTTCATTACCATAAATAATTAAAGGCAAATAAGTAAACATTTTGCTTCCAGTTAAAAGTGCATAGTGTAGCTGCAGAAACAGATGAAATTGTTTAGTAGCAGCTGGGTGAAGCCAGGTTGGGCTAGCCAAAGCTAGCACACAGTTTTGAAAGCTTCTAAGTGTAACACAAATCCACCTCAGTAGCCATGATGGACTGAGACTTCTCACTGCTGAAAGTGCTTGGGTTTTGCTCCACAGAGAGACAGCCATGCCAGGCAGCCCCACTGTATCCCCAGAGACACTCGCAGCCACAGGTAGTCCCTACACCTGCCCAGAGGCACTCTGTGGCTGTAAGTGCCAGCCTGGCTTTTAATCTGTATTTCTGCTAATTTACAGATACCTAGAGAAAATTCTTGCCCTGCTTCATTGCAAAAATGCTGTGGATCTGCAGGATTCAGACTCTGACGTAGAAAGATGTGAAAAAGACAAGGAAGCAGGCAGAGCACTAGGGCCATTTCAAGAGTGTCCCAAACTCCAGCTGAAATCTCTAATAGTTCGTACACACAGTGAAGTTAGACTGGGGGAAGAGGAGGGAGTATGAAAAAGCCAGAACAGAAGCAGAGCAGAGGAAAAATATAAGAAAGGGGAAAACAGATCAGCAGGGGAGCAAGAGGCCGGGAGTCAAAGGATGCATATCTGCTGAAAGACAACTAGAAACAGACAACACACAAAAAGCCTTTACTGCACCACTCAAGACCTCTCTCCTGCAAGGCCAACAGCTCCAGTCCTTTGTGGATACATGGTAATACCACAGGACTGCACAGCTGTAGTGCAGAATAGCTGAGATGTCTTTGCAGACACTAACCAGGTTCAGTAACAGCAGGAGTACATACGTCACTAATGTGACTCAGGTAAAAAACCTTCCAGCCCTAAAGCATCAGTGCCCTGAAGCTGCACCCACAACATCAGCAAGTGGCTAAAGGCAGAAAAGAAGTTCAGAATCCATTACTCCATGTAAGGGAATGTACATCATCGTTTTAAGTGTGGGAATCAACACAAATCCATTTGTAAAACACTTTTCCTGTGTCTTGGATTTCCTTCCCTTGTCTGTGGTCCCTCATGTACCCAGACAAGGCTGGCACCTGCTTCTGTGTCCACTTCTGAGCCAACGCTGGCAGTCAGAAAGGAGCAAAGATCTTGGTGGCTTGAGACAGACAGCAAGGATGCCTGTGTGCTGTATGCTGAAGTAAGTGTGGGGTAAGTATGCTGAAGAGGGGTAGGGGGTTCCATGATTTTTACTTAGCAAGAATGAAGTACAGACAACGTAGAGAGTCCCAGAGTTAAATCACTTCTCCCCATAACCTTGCTGCTCCTCACAGCCTTGGATTTTCTTTTACAGTTGGTGATTTTTAGCAGCAGAGATGTAAGAAGGCTGTCATCCTGACTGATACTCTGGCTCTGATACAAGGAGGCTTCTCTGGAAAATTGTAGGATTCAACAGTCTCCACCTGAAAAGGTGTTACAAGGGAGGTCCTACTCACCTCAACAAAGCAAAGAACTACCTTCTCCCAGTGCTTTCTCCTTAGCAACACTATATTTTTATATTTTTCTAATGCCAAAAGCTGATGGGTGTACCAAAGGCAGAGCTATATGCCATATCTCCACGACACAGGACATATATCCTGGTGATGCTTCTTCCCATGTTGTGAGGGCACAGAGCAGGCAGTCCACATGGGCCCCATAACAGGATCTAGTTCTTCCACTGCCTCAGCCCTGGGCCTATTTCAGTGTGGTTTGTATTGAATGGCTTAATGCCAGCCTGCATACATGAGATCTCATGTCTATTGCTACTATCCCAATGGTCTCTTGTCATGAGGTAGGAGAACAATATTTAGATCTCTCTCCCTTTGGCATAGAAATTCAGGACTCTGGGCTCCTTCTGTCTCTCTTGATCAGCCCTGGATTCTAATGTGAGATCTTGTAATTGTTGGGGTTGTTTTCATGTATGGCACACCAAAACTATAGCACCATCTGGCAGAAGGTAGTAGGCCAACCAATTCTACCATTTTTGAAGGATGCTGTCAGTATTTTCTGGCTTGTTCCAGCAGGATCTGAGACAGATCTTGCCCGAGATGGAAGGAACCCACCCAAAAACTCCTCGCTAGCTGTTCATTCTCCATTTCTGTAATCATAGCCTTTTTGACATTGCTAAAGCAACCTGGCAAAAACAATGTGCCTGAGCATAATGAAGTCACCTTGAAAAATGTTTGAAGCCCTTAAGCCACTCTTTAGATTATGGCTTTAGCTACTCTACATATTAATTTCCAACCATTTCCCAACTGTTTTGATTAGTATTGATTAGTACACTCAGCAGGTGAGTTCTTTATGGCCACATAATTCATGTGTAACAAAATCTCATCAGATCTTATTTGATTACTTCTTATTATCAGTATTATTCATAATTACCAACAAATCAATATTATACAAAAATCGCTGCAGTTATTAATCATGAAGTGCAGTTATTAATAATCACATGTGCAACCTTACCAACATCCCTGTCACTGACACAACCCTTTCACTGGGCTTACAGAATTCAAACAATTAAGTTAATTCAGGATTACTTCTATTCAATTTCCACATTTAAAAATACCCTCTTCTGGACTGGGGAGAGGAAAAAAATTATCATAATCCTTTATGCCAAGAAAACCTTTTGAGGCCACCTTTCCCCTGCTAGCATTTTTGCCAAGCTGAAAACCCTTCAGGATGTTGGCACATGGAGATATACAACAGCATTTCTTAATAGCTTTGACATTTCTAATGCAAACATGAATAACTTGAGTGTGTAGTTGGAGGGAGTGGGATAGCCTACTCCAGTCCAGTCCCTGTTCTCAGTGTTGTTATGCATTTTTATCTAATGACTCATGTAAAAGTATTTCTTGTAGCAGAGACCAGAAAACAAGAAACCCTTCATGCCCCCTTAAGACAGTGATTTTATTACAGTGTGAACCACTCAGGCTTTCACCCCCTTGCAGGCTCTCTCTGCACCCTGTAAGTTCTTCATTCTTGGCTGCACAAACTGAGACAGTGAGAGAGATTTAGAGTGTGCCCATCCAAATGTGGCCTATGGTTTAGCACTTCCCTCAGGAGAGACAGAAGGAGGCAAAACTCCTTCCTGAGGATAGCTTTCAACAAGAACATTGTTCTGCTGCTGCCCTGGTGAATAGTTTCACCTCAGGCAATAAAGAAAAGGGTTGGTAACACTTCCTTGGCTCTGTTTTCAAACCAGCCTGGCAAACCAGGTTTTCTTGCAATGCTCTGTGTGTGCCCCTGCCTACCTCCCAAATTACTGAAAGCATGGAGTCTGAACCTTCTCAGTAAATCAAAACATGCAAAGGATTTTTGCAAGCACGTCAGCAACTCTGTAGACCAAAGTGAAGGTGCCTGCAGGGTAAAATGGCTCTGTGTTTAGTTTTGGTCTGAAGTGCCTAATTCCTGTCTGCAACAAAGACTCCCTAATCCCTTCCTGCACTGATGATGAAGTAATTTGAAAAGCTACAATCTTGAGCAGTTGGGAAAAAATACCTTTAAGGTCCTCACTTCCTGGGAGATGGCAATTAGGTGATTCCAGATGAAGTAGGCTAAAACTGAAAACATGGTCTTCTCCAGAAGAATGGAGTAAAGATACTACTGGATACTCATATTCACAGATTCTGAAAGAAGCTTTGTGCCTAGAAGACTCTTAAAGAGCTTCAGATACCCACTCTGAGATAAAAAAAGGTAAGTGTATTGCATTGACTGCAGGAGAGAGCAGAAGCTGTCATCTGGACCTGTGATTTCCTCTATCACTTTGAGTACCCACATGTCTATTTAACACATACTTCTTAAAGTACTTTCTTTTCTGGGTTGGACTATTTTTGTATCATTATAAAACGGAAGCAAGACTGAAAATGTCTTAACATGCAGGAGAAGTACAAGAATAAATATAAGATTCAAAGAATGTCCAAATAGTACTACAGTAGGAACACAGAACAATAAGAAAATTACTAAATGGAATGTAAAAAGCCCATTTCTAATAGAAAAAACAGGGCCACACTGAATAATAAAAATTAAAAAAGAACTACTGGCTGTCTGTGCCAATAATCATCTTCTTTGATGCTCAGTGAATGAGAAAACCCCTCTGGGGATAACAAACATACAGCATTTAATTATGTAATAGGATGTAACCTAGTAAAAGGAGAGTGGAAGGACTTATAAAAATCACTGCAATAAATGCCCTCCCTCACTGATATTTGACAGCCTTCAGTAGCCTTTGACACTGTACACCAGCCAGCCTGGCTGCAGGAAAGGACCACTGCTAGAGCAAAGATGGGATGGTCCTGGAGGATGCATGTGTGGCCAGAGGCAGATCTGCTGTGTCCAGAGCAGGGACCCTGCAAGCTGCCCAAGCACAACGCACCTCTGTGTGTCACATCTGCCACACTATTTGCAAAATAAAGTGTGAAGTCAAGAACAATATCTGGCAACACAAACGAGAGCATGAGCATCTTTTGTGATGTGACCTAGCAAAGCCTTATCACATGCCAAAGACAAATTTCTAATGGATTCATATCACATTAATGATCATACAGTGAATTGGGAGAACTCAGGGCATGCTTTGCACCACTGGTAAACAGCTGTGTGAAATGAACAACACTAACATCTCTGAGAACAAGCTAGCCAATCATGACATGACATGTAGCCTATACAGGGATTTAATGGGAATAGAAAATGGGCTTTAGCTCATCTTTGATACCATTGTTACGTGACAATCCAGCCCTCAGCTTCTTTTGCTGAGAGGAAGTTGAGTACATCAGCTGACACACATTATTGTGTGTTCTATCAGAATAAATCTTCCCAGGCAGATGACCAGTTCAAGAATTCGAAAGTTTAAGTTCTTAGCTCCAGAGATGAGACCCATATCTCTCCACAATTTGGAGGAGCTATTACCAAACCATTCCACATCTTTGGAGTCATGGCAAGGGGAAACATTCATTTTGGAAAGGCTGATGCACCTTATTCTTTGAAAGATGCTATACATTCTTCACAAGAAATTCTTAAGTATTTTGACTTCTGAAGGAAATCAGAGCTTTTACAAGAGGTGAAGAACATGGACTTGGGAAGTGTGGGAAAACATGACTCTTAGTGGGCTGTGAGAAAAGACCTGGCTAGCACTAGGATAATTAGACAAGTATGTATGCTGATAAAGGAGCCATAAAAGCATGACATCAGACATTAGAACAGATAAGAGGAAGGCTCTATCCACTCCTGGGTTGCAGCAGTGTTTAGCATACTTGAGTCTTTCTCAGGTTAGTTTAGATCTCCTGTTTGCTTATGCTGCACTCACTGGCTCTCTATAATGGCTGGTGAAGCCCACCCACATCTCTCTTGATTCACCATCAAGGACCTGAGAAGCAACATTACAGTTCCCCATTTCCAGTCTAACAGAAATCCTATGTTTCAAGCTTCATGTTTTCAGCTTGTTTTATCAGCACATCCCATAATAACGCAATATGCATTACCAGCAGGTGCTTTGGCAACAGATGAAGAAGAGCATAGACAACCATCAGAAAGTTAGCAGGGGTGAATACACCACCAAAACACTTTCCAATAGGAATTCTTACCATGAAGAGGGCAATTTTTGCCAAATGCTTTTTCTCACCCAACCTACTATGAAAATGGAACATCACCGTGGAATAGCAAAACATGGGGAGCTCCCACAAGGTTAACTCTTACTGGTTCTTGCACAGAGAACCCTTTAAACATTTAGCATTCTAGCAGAAAAGAATAAGTCTAGAATATGCATCAAAAAACCACTACCAGGAGTAATCTCTCTGAACTTCTCCTGCAAAGTCAACATGGATTTTGAGGTCTTCTCCCCTTTACAAGTATAAGCAATAGAAATGAAGCTAACAACATTAGTTATATTGCCACAATCTATACCTGGAATGATATTTCTGGCCTTATAAAATTATAATTTCCAAATAAGATCCACTCAGTGAATCTGCTGAATAACCTAAAGACTTTTCCCTAATGCTTCCATCTGCCAAATCTGGAATAGTATTTCACCCAGCAAGTTCAGTTGTAGTTCAGTGGGCACAGTCACGTCTAAGGATGCTAAACATATGGTCTCTCAGTTGTAGATCCCAAAGGTTTTGGTGAAGATGACATGCCTCAGCTGCCTCAAATCCTGAAGAATTTGATTGCTTTCTGAGTAGCAGAATGTACCCAAAGTATTCTGCCATTAAAAAAAAAAAAGGTTTATCTTACTTTTTTCATATAGTAAGGAAAGTAAAACCTAGCTATTTTCTGGGCAGTTGCAGTCATTAAAGATGTTTAAATTATTTTCTCTGCTTTATCACAACAGTAGGTTTACCTTATCTGTTGGTCTTGCAGACTCACGGCATCTCACTGACCTGCCTAAGCTTCAAAGGGTCCCACCACCCTTACCTACAGATAACAGTAGGAAGCCCTTGTTTTGAGCTGAGCATTTTCATTCGTTAGGTTAAGGTCAACACGCAAAGACAGCTTTTCCAGACACCCCAAAAGGAAACCAGCTCATTCCTGTTGTCCATAAATCGCTGTATTAGCCCAGGTTACAAGCAGAGGATGAACAACCAGACCAGGCAGCAAGAGGACATGCTTCCCATCTCTGGCTGCCATCCACGTGTTCTTCCATGACACCCAGATAAACCCAGCAAGGATTAAGCACTCTCAGCAGGGCCAGGAAGTTGGCCTGGTCTGTGTGGCTGGCTTCCCCCTTCAGCACTGCTTTTACTTACTCACAATTATTTCAGGCTTTGTTAACCAGGCGTGGTCAATTTGACTTTCTCAGCAACAAGCTTAAAAAACAAATAATCCAATTAATGGAAGAAGCAGAGTGTAAAAGTGTTTTGAAAGGGTTGGGAAAGCCAAGAGGAGCAGCTAGCACATCCCTGGTGGGACATCTCCCTTCAAACGAGGGCACACAGAAACTCCTAGTTAGCACAGTGGTGCCAGCAGTGTGGCTTGCTCTTTGAACCCCTCAGTCCTCAGGATCATGACACATCACTGAGGCTCAACACCAATACAACAAAGCCCTGTATGCCGAGCAGACATGCAGACATACAAACCTGCAGTTAAATAAACTCCAGAGACAAATGCTAACAATTGCCAGTTCTGCCCACTTCCAATCCTACAACGACATCTCAGCAAGGGCTTATGTAAAATTTCCCTCCAGCTCATCAACCCAGCCTTCATTAGGCAGCGACAAAGAAATGTCAGAAGTTATTTAAGAGTATATCTTTAGCCCTGAAATGAGTGTTTGTGCTTTAGCTGAGGTGGGAGAGGGGAGTGGGAAGAGAAAGATTGAGAAGTGTTCATAGTTATTCATATAGCAGTCATGGAGAATATGTGTAGGGCTATTCATTCAAAATGTTGTCTTTGATAGAGCCATTCAGCTGCAGAAATCCCTAAATATCATTTAGAGTGAGAGAGAAATCCTCTGCCTGCCTGGAATAGTGAAAATTCAGGGCTTTGTTTCAAATTCCTTGTACCACTTCTACAATCCTCAGCCTTGCTGTGTAAAACCTTGAGATAAAGAAGCTGTGTGACTACAACAAACCCCACCATGGATACCTTCTTTCGGAAAGAGTCACCACAAATATTAACCCTTGCAAATCTGGGATGAAATTCCTCCCAGCCCCAAGTAAAAACTCAACATTGCTGTTTATGGCCACAGCAATATCAGGACACAACCAGGCCTGAAAGATTTGTCATTCATAGTCTGAGGAAAAAGCTGGTTGTCTTCCCCATTTGCTCCTGCCACACCCAAGCAGCCAGGATCATACCTGCAGCCTCCCTATAGCTTCTCCCCACAGTACTGAAGGAAGAAGAAACAGAAGGCATCAGAGAGGAAACATCCCCTCTCCCTTCTCTATCATGCCCTTGCTTATGTGTTTATGTCTGTCCCTTGGAGCGAGGCGAGGAAAGGTCATCACTTTATGCTAGAGATATGAGGCAAATCCTATCCCATTGCAAGCAACACCAAAATGATTACTTGCAACTTGCAAAGACTTCATCTGCAGGGTCTTAGGATGAGGCCAGGTCATAAAACATGTGAAATGTTGAGAAAGGAGAACACCAAGACCAAGTGCTTGGGTGCTGCAGGATAAGGTTAGTCTCTCTTACTGAAATTCTTGTGCATAAAACTGTTCCAAAACTTTTTGAAGTTGTGTCAATTAGAAACGATAGGCACACTGACAGGATGAAATTACAGTCTCCATCAACTGTTTATGGCACAGAACATGCACACACCACTTGCACTCTTCCACTGATGGGTGCCTGAGACAGGTCTTAGTCCAACCAGGACTATTTCCACTCTATAAACAGTTGATGGCAGAATTGAGGATGGTGCAAATATCTTCTGAAATACCAGCCCAAGTACTAACATCTAGTTCCTAAGTTCCATCTTCTTCATACTGACTCCATGGAGGTTCACTTACACTGTCATGATTTCCTACAGATGAAACGCCACAGACATAACAGAATGTTTTCAAAAACTCTTTAAAAAATAGAAAAATAAAGAGATAAATAAATGAAATCTAGATTTGTACCAGTTTCCTACAGGTGCTGCTAAGTTCTTGATCACTCACTTTCTGAGCACTTCTTGTTTGTATGTCTTAATTTGCATGAACCACTCTTGCAGAAGAGCAGAGGTGATGATGGGAAAGAAAGCTGTGCAGATGTCCTTTGAATTAAATTTATCTATTGTCTTTCATTTCTTGGACCCTTAGCAGACACCACCCTGATTTTGTGCCCCAAATCTGTGGCCTGCAGAAAGTCCAGCCTTGGAAATGTGAAAAAAATTAACAGGGAGTTTACTCAGAACTTCCCATAGCTAGCCAGAGTTGTTTGGCAAAATACATCACTCAGAGTAACACTAATTCCTTTCCCCACCCCTGCATGTGAAAAGAAACAAATGAAGCAACAGACTAAAACAAAAAAACAATTACTTTCCACAAATTAACCTTATTGATTTATTACATAGAAATCAGGACTTGTTTCAATTTCCTTACTCTTTCTTGTACATTGACTTTTTTCTATTTGATGAAATGTATTCACTCATTGGAAAAAAAAAAAAAAAAGAAAGGAAAGCTGTAAAACTTTAATTTTCTGAAGACCAAAGAAATTCACTTTAAAGCAGGAGACTCTTTAAAATGTAATTTCAAAGAAAATTAATGTCTGCTTAGCTGGACTAGAATAGTTGGATGGAAACAATTATAGTTGTCACTTGCAGGTTCTTTACAGGCTTTCTCATGCACTGCCACAAAGGAGACAAAGTGAGCCCTCTGATGGCCTCCTGTCAGGAAACCCCTCTAAGCAGTGATTCAGAGTATATATAGATAAGCTATCCTAATCCACAACGTGACGGCTGCATGGCAGGAAGCCCGTGAGGAGGACATGTGGAAGGGGAGCTCACCAAACACAGCACGGGCTGTATGCAGAACCTCTGCACCGAAGGCCTCAGCAGCTGCTATTTACAGCTCATCTGGGCTGGCAGCAGCAGCTCCCCCACTCCAGCACACTGCAGCAAACAGCCAGGGAGCTGTAACACAGGCTAGCATGTAATATTTCACCTTGAAGCTGGCACAGCTTGGTTTCCTACTTCATTAGCTCATTTAGGAGGCGAACACACCATTTTAGGTGTCTCTGCAGGCCTGACACCTCCTTCCCTTATACTGGCGTGAATCAGGATTGTTTCCTCTGTTCCCCCTGCAATCATGTTGCACAAGCACAACATGCCAGATGTTTCTCTCTGACCATAAATGTCTTTCACTTTATGGTAAGGGAGTTACAGGAACCATCACTAGCACTGAACAGCCTAAGATAAACTCACCATGCAGAGTTCAAAGCAGCTTTGGGCTGCTCTGCCTTGGTGAGATGTCAGGGGAGACACAAAAGAGCTGAACCAGGATCTGGACACACCAAGATATGGTTGCAGCTGTAACTCACCAAAATTAACACAACAGAGGCCTCACTCAACCTTCTTCTGACCTTACTTTTCCCTGGTCGTCTGCCTGGGGCTCACAACCCCTACCAGGATGCAACAAAAACCATTAGATTTTGCAAACCAAAGCCAAAGCACTGATCCCAGCACCTGTCAGGGTGTTGCAGGACTGTGGGTGAAGCAGCAGGAAACCTTTCCCTTTTGCCTGGTCCTGAGCCACTTGTTCCCCAGCACATGTATTTTCACAGCATGTGTCTTCAGAACCCTGAATGATTAGGTGACCTTGTCATGGCCCTCCTAGTACAAGGTGACCTGCCTAGTGGAGGAGGCAAGGACTGTGGATGTGATCTCTCCAGAAAATAAAGTGTTTGACACCATCTCCCTCCCACAGCATCCTCCTAGAAAAACTGGCTGCTCATGTTTTGGACAGGTAGTCTCTTTGATGGGTAAAAACCTGGCTGGATGGCCAGGCCGGGAGGTTTGTGGGCAATGGGGTCAAATCCACCTGGCAGCAATCACTAGTGGTGCTCCCCTGGGCTCAATTTTGGGGCCAGACCCATTTAACATGTACATTGATGATCTGTACATGAGGATTGAGGGCATCTTCAGTAAATTTTCAGGTGACACTAAGCTGGGTGGGAATGTTGATCTCCTTGAGGGTAGGAAGGCTCTGCAGACACCTGGACAGACTCAATCAGTGGGCTGAGCACAGCTGCAGGAGGTTCACCAAGGTGAAGTGCCAGGTCTGCACTTTGGTCACAGCAACCCCCTGCAGCACTACAGGCTGGGGGAAGAATGGCTTGAGGGCTGTTCTGCCAAAAAGGTCTTGGGGGTGCTGGTTGGCAGCTGGCTGAATATGAGCCAGCATGTGCCCAGGTGGCTGAGAAGGCCAGTGGCCTCCTGGCATGTTTCAAGGATAGTGAGGCCAGCAGGATCAGGAAAGCGGTCATGGCCCTGTACTCAGCATTGGTGAGGCTGCCAATGTACTCAGTTCTGGGCCCCTCACTTTACAAAGGACATAGAGGTGCCCAAGTGGGTCCAGCAAAGAGCAAGAAGGCTTGTGAAAGGACTAGAAAACATGGCTTATGAGGAACACCTGAGGGAGCTGGGTTTGTTTAGTCTCAAGAAGAGGAGGCCAAGGTGGGATCTCATCATTCTCTACAGCCACCTGGAAAGAGGTTGTAGTGAGATGGGGACTGGTTTCTTCTACTGTGCCTGCAGTGAGAGGACCAGGAAGAAATGGCCCTAAACTGATATAGCAGAGATTCAGGTTTGATATTAGAAAAAAACATTTTCACTTTTAGTGTGGTCAGGCATCGGAATACATTTCCCAGGGAGGTGGCAAAGTCACCATGCCTGGAGGTGTTTCAGAGGCCTGGGTGGCCCCAGGTGATGGTTTAGTGGCTTAAGGGTTACAGTGGTAGTGTCAGGTGGATAGTTGGACTTGATAACCTCAAAGGTCTCTTCCAATATTGACTCTTGAGTCTATTAATATCTGTGGGATCATGGCATCCCTCATAGGGCTGGTAAACCCAGAACCTATCTGCAAAATGCTTTTCCTTTTTTTGCTGGATTAAAAAAAGGCAATTATCATAGAAACATAGAATAGTTTGGGTTAGAAGGCCCATTTAAGGGTCATCTACTCTACAATGAGCAGGGAAATTTTCAGGTCAATCAAGTTGCTTAGAGCCCCATCCAGCCTGACCTTGAATGTTTCCAGGGTTGGGGCACCAGACTGACCTTGATTTTTTCAGGGTTGGAGCATCCACCAACCCTCTGGGCAACTTGTTGTGGTGTTTTATCAACCTCATCATTAAAAACTTTTTTTTTTTAATTTAAATCAACCTTTTTTCAGTTTAAAACCACTACCCCTTGACCTACTGCAACAAGACCTGCTAAAATGTCTGTCCCAGTCTTTCATGTAGTACTGAAAGTACTGAATATACCTTCTCAAACTCAGTTCTGTAAGCTCTGCACTTCTCAGCTTCTTTTCTGCTTGCCTTTCTTTTTCTCTGATACTTTTTAAGAGCATGCATGGGATTTAATTTTCTCTCTCCCAAAACTATTTTTCACTTTCTTTCATTGTTTGCCCTTCTTTGAAAAGAGCTTTGAAAACCTAAGGTAGAAAATGTCAATTATTGAAATAGTTGGAAAGTACTTACAGTATTTTCAACAGTATAAAACACTCCGAGGAGTTAGCAAGCAGAAATTGTAGAGACTTTTCTCTTACAATTCTTTGGGTGATTTAATGCTGGCAATTATAAGAATGCAAATGGTATTTCCAGCTAAACTGTGCTTGCGACTAAACAATTTATTAGATGTAATTTTCTAAATTTGGGGATCAAAATACAGAGCTCACCTTATGATATATGGTTGTGTCACTGGAGGCAAGGAATGGAGAATAGAGCTTATTCAGACAGATTTATTTTTCTAATAAGATTTGAAGAGGTTTTTTTTTCCTTTCTTTTACATGTAACAAAAGAGCAGCATTTCTTCTCACGGCTTGATTTCAGAGAAGGATTTAAAATTGCATTAGAAATTTGTGTGGCCCTCAAAGGCATCATAGAAGAAAGATGACTCTTTGCTACTCTATTTCTACATTACTGAGTTTATAGTTAATTGAATTGCTACTGCATTGAGTGCTGTTTATGCAGAGTGCCAGTTTGCTGCTTTTTGAGGGGAAATTGATCATGAAAAATAGCTGGCTTGTAAAAAGCATAGATACAAGCTACTGCACTGCAGAAACTTGTGTCTCCATCTTCAGTCCCTTAGGGTACACCTCATACCTCTGTATGACTGGAAATGTATTGCTCTGCAGGGCTGGAAAATTGATGTCTGGGTAAAATGGTGGAAATGAGCAGCAAAAAGGAGCACTGCCTGAGTTCCCCAACCCTGACCACTTTGCACACACACGGCAATAAAACCTTGGTCACGAAATATCCTGAGGGGGAGGAAGGGAGGTGTGAGTTTCCTGCTTGCAGCCCTGCCTGCTTTGCTGCCTGGGCAGACAAAAGCCGTTCCGATGTCAGGCTGGTTCACACACAGCAGGATAATTTTTTGAATGGTTTTAGTGACTCACTAAGCAGTCTAGAGCTTCAGTACCCTCACAGTATTGTTCACAGCAATGAACACCTTGGTCGTGACCAGTTAAAGAGACACCAGAAACACTCTCTCTCCTGTCGGAGTCCAGGGAAGCCTGAAAGCTTCTCCTGCTCCTCTGGTGGTTTCTTTATATCCCCTGAGCTCCTCAAAAGTGGCCTAGCCAGTGACCTAGGCTTTTGGAGAAGCTCCCTCCACTTTTGGGAGAACCTGAATGCACCAGAGAGGTGAAGAGATTTTTGTTTAGTGTACCACAGAGAATTTAGTTGTAGTTTTAGGATCTTGCTCTATGTATTATATAGGGACAAGATGGAGATTTTTTGGGTGTCGGCCTCTTCTTCTTTCTTCTTCTTTCCTCTTCTCTTCCTTTCTTCTCTGACACCAGTTCCTGTGGTGTGTTTGTTGGTGGAAAAAAGTTAGTATAGAAAAGACCTATCAATAAGATGAGGATTTACTGGTGTTGGAAACAAAGCAAAATACACAGAGTTTTCTTAATGGTCAATATTAGATATAAAAGGTAGCTGTTGTGAGTAGCCATTGCCCTTTTCTGCACTTGTGTCCCTGGAGGGCACAGCGCTGGCTGTGCCTCCGAGCTTTTGATAAGAGAAAAACAAACAGCCTTGAAAAAGCAGAAAAGAAGCCTTGTTTCATCTTTTCAGGACATGGGACACAGAAGAAGCAAGAAATCTAAGCCAGGGACTGTTGGGAAAACGAATAAACTCCGACACTCTCCCGTCCTGCTGGAAGTGAAAGGAGCACAGGGACAGGACAGGGATGGCAAGAAAGAAAATTGCTGGCATTTCTGCCAGTCCGCTGGGGTCTGCATGCCCTTGCATCACTCTATATCCTCCTTGTACCTAAGTCATAGGTCCCCAGGTGCACCCCCAGCACCTTCCTCCTGCCCCATCCCTTTAGCAGGATCACAATTTTCCCCTCCTATTTCCCCTACTCTGCCAGCCCCCAGCACCAGGACCTTGTGGTCTCACTCCTTTCCTTCCCAATTCAATTCAACCTTGCTGAAATATGGGACGTTCTAGCTCCACAGTGTGTACCATCTGTCAACAATGGTGTTGCTGGTACCTGGATCCACACAAAAAGACATTTATGTGGGTGCAACACCATCCAGGAGTTAAGGGAACCTGTGTAGTCCCACCCCATACTGAGATCCCTGATTACAACACCAGAACAAAGCCAAGCAACCCCGTTTCCCCTTCCACCAGCTGGATCCCTCTTAGAAATTTTTCCTCCCTAGAGGCAAAGGTCTCTACAGGAACAGTGGGCAAGGAGACCCTAGAGGGAGGCCAAGCCATCATCATTCACCTGGGAGAGAAGAGTGTTAAGCCTTTACATGGCAAGCCTGTTCACAGGGTCACACGCAGAAGGACTTTTCATTAACTCTGGCAAATGCCAGTAAAGAAAATACTTTAATCCACATGCTAAATACACTGGCATTTCTGGCCCTGCTGCATGTTTGGACACTTCTGCTTGCCAGGGCAGCACTCTAATTTCTGCATGTTGCCTCCAGAAACAACCTGCATTTTGAACAGTCTTCAGTGCTGAGAGCCAAAGCTGGAGGAGACAAGGATAAGGGCACCACAGAGGGGATGCATTCAGTTGCTGGGAGGCAGCCATGAGGTCTCTACTGTGAAGTGGCTTTTACTGGCATCACCTATTTGCTCTAACACCTGATACCCTACAGAGCATAAACAGAACACACATCGGGAAAATAGTCAGGAAAACAGGCAGTAACCCTGTTACAGGGTTTACATTTTCCAGGCCTGATTTGCAGTGAATAGTTGAGCTTTATTGCCAAGGTAAAGGACACTGGGATCCAGAGTGAGACCTGGCATTCTTGGCGAACTGAATTAACAGTGGCAATGATGGCATGTGGCGTGCACTGGAAGTGGGCAGACAGGGAAAGCATACTGAAAAAGCCATTTGTATTTTCTGAGGGCTCTGGTCCTTGGCTGCAAATTTCAACACTGAATCCATCACTCCTGAGACTTTTGATTAACAAAGAGCACTCTCCTGAGCAGATGATTTTACTCCTCGTAAAAGAAATCTTATGGTGATTAATTAGGTTTTATATGAGGTTGTAGAGCAATGAAATATTAACCCACTTAACCTGGGAAGACTCAATCCTTACGTACTCTGGATTCTGGATGAACAAAATCCATATGCTGCACTTCTTACAGACCCAGTTCTGTTCAGTCACGGTACACTTCTGTCTGCAATAACTGCAAGTTTTGCCAAGAAAATGGTACTTAAAATTGATTTCCATTGTGGAAGCATCTTGGTTTCTGATAGCAAACTAGAGAGATACAAACATCAGAATCCACCTCCATAATGCCACAGCTTTTAAAGCTGGTTACACCTCTTCAGATCCAAAGGTCTGTGGATGCAATCAAGGCAAATCACCCTTGACATTTCCTGATCCCAAACTTGATGGAGGCATTTACTGTTCACTTTATTTATGTTTCAGCATAGCATTTGTGGAAACCTCTGTTCTAAATCAGGCATTGGGAATGTGGAGCACAGGAGGTATGAGTAGATTCAGCGCATGGCAAAAATAATGAAGACTTCTTGATACACCTGGTGGCTCCGTGTTGTACTTCAGGTGCATCCTCCACTTGTTTGCTTTTTTCCTATAGAGAGGTAGCTAGAAGTAATTAAAGGAAAGCAATATCTGAGCATTGCTTCTTTGCTACTGTCCAAATCTATAAGCAAATGCACCAGATTTGTTGGCCCTAACTAGTACTGTCTGCATGCCCACAGTTAATGCAATACATGTTAAAATGCTCTCAGAGGGAACAAACACTGAACAGAGTAGTAGCTTCTGATTTTGCCCAAATGTCTTCCAAGCCCAAGTTCGCTTTTCCTTATGTCTTTTGACAATTATAGAGGCTAGCAAGGTCAAAAGTTTCCAAAACTGATCGCTCAGAGCTCTGAAAAAACTCCCGACAATTAAAATCCATGACACTGTCACTGTTCCACTGGAAAGACTCAAGCTCTTAGTGTATCAGTCACAGCAAAAAGGTCCCTTTTCCATTCCCCACTATGAACCTTCATCCTTGGAGCCTGTGAGCCTGCCCAGTTGGGAGAGACCTAGCAGGCTCCCAGGGCCCTGTTCCCCTGCTATATTCTGCAGAAGACCCATGGTAAGGGGTTTATCAGCTCTCTCTTGAACATTGCCCTGGCAAACCTAAAAAGGCTGATTTTGTCACCTTTTATCACTTTTTTCCCTTCTGAGGCATAGAAATGAACAGGGGACTTGGGACTTACTGGCAGAGACCAATTTCTCTAGAGTCTCGGGAAACATGGCCTTTGCCATCTTCCTTGAGAAACACACAGTGGTTCATATTCACACAGTGTAAGTTTGGTATACATCCATTTAACCAGGCATGCCAACATTATGGATTCATTTGGCCCATGAGGTCTTCTCATTCATAAAAAAGTAAAAACGGAGGCCTGGATACCCAATTGCTCTAATTGTTTAAAGAAGTTTCTGATGCTGGCAAGGGCTACAGCACACCTAATTCAGCCTCCCTACCTTTCTCAAAAAACAGACAAACACATCAGTGTATTTTATACAAGCCTTACAGGACATTGGTTATTTACCTGAGGCCAATTTCAATATAAATGCTTTAAACAGCTAAAGCCAAACAATGTTAACCCCCTAGTTGCCTTGCCATCCCAATTATGCTTTTAACTTTCCACTCTGTTCTCTCTATGACTTGTTTTTTTCATGTATAAATGGTTTTCAAGAGCAATTCACCTTAAGTATAACAATGCATAAGTTAAGACTTTATTTCACAGAGTTTGAGAAATGCAGAAAAACTGAAGAATTTGAACTCCACTACCACTTGCTAGGAGTTAACTCTAACATATGCAACCATGGTCATTTTGAACAGAGCCAGCACTGCCAAGCTGTGCGTGACATCCTGGGGTGTTGTAGGAGTCTGCTCTCCGATTCCTGTGGTACTATTTGGTTGAAAAGGCTTGAGGGTAATTGCTTGAGAGCAGAAAACTTGTTCCTTTCCGTTTAAGCACCTGGATGGGATTAGATGTGACATAGCTACGTGTTGTCTTGCAGAAATCATTTAATTAGTCTCTTTTCTGTCCTTGCATGAGGAGTCAGGGCTGCCTCACTAAGATTACAGTGCTCAGCTGAGAAGATACATTCAGCAGTTTCTGTGTAATGAACACAGGCCAGTTAGTTCAGTCTTGGGTCTTATATATTTCCTGCCCATAACCTGGAGAGCAAATGATTTCATGGTTTTAGAAGAGTGGCCACAGCCTCATGCCAGAACAGCAGTGTGTGCCTTGGGTCCCACAAGTGGAACAAAGATCTGGTATGTGGGATACTCTCAACTTTCCAGAGGGAACAATTTCCCAGACAAAGTTTAGATTTCTCTAGAAATTGTGCAGGCATATCTTGCTTTATAACATACCTGAAGAGTATTTTCTTTGCCTATGCCTACAACAGTGGGGCCAGAAATTCCTCCTGAGTGTTGGGGAGATGAACATAATGGCTTGGGCTGCAGCTCATACCTGCTCCAAAGGATCTAGATGCCTGCCAGCCCTTTGCACAGACCTCTTGGAAGCAATTTATGACTTTGAAATCACCATCCTCAGCTCTCACTTAGATTTTGACCTACTCTGTGAACCTACTACACAGTAAAACTTCTTTCTCTTCCTCTTTCAAACTTTCAAAAGTTTGACCTGTTCATGTAAATCACTACAGAAAGGCCAGTTTTGGTCACAAGATTATGGACCAAGTCAGTAATGAACTTGGACAGAACCTAGACATACAAGTGCAAAAAGTGCAAAACTACAGCATTCCCTGATGGTTCCCTCACAGTAGCATCTTCTCAGATCAGGGACCATACCAGTTGGTGAGCATCAATTCCAGAACATGTGAATTTATTTGCATTTCAGAATAGGGGAGGTTTCCCCTATATCATTTACCTGTGAATGACTGCATGCAGAGAGTAGGAAGCGTGAGGAATCTTACATTTCTCTGTTGGCTGAAATATGTAAGTCCACTAGTTATATTATAAAAAATGTTTTGTTAAAAATTGTTGAAGTCAGATTTTAATGAGGATTAGATTAAATGCAGTGACCCCTTCAGTGAAGTCAGATTTTCAGCTGCTACCCACGAAGGCCTTTACCCAGCTGTTACCCAAAGCGATGATTATTAAACAAACACCTTGAAAATTCTACATGAGAGATGATCTCAAAATAAAGATTTATTTCAGGGTCTGTGACTAAGGTCCATCAGCAAGTGTCTAGTCTTCCAGGTTGCTGCTACCTCTGAAGACACCAAACTTCCTTACTGAGTCTTGGCCACATTATCTCCTCTGTCAGTGCTAATACTCCTTACATACATCATATCTCTCTTTCTCCTATTTTATCCTCCAGAGTGAAGGTACTTTGTGAGTAGGGCACTAAATTTTCTTCAAAAGGTTAAGCCTTCTGAACTCTCTTTGACTCTCTGTTCTTACTCACTGGCTGTTTCAGGGGACAGATGAGAGGTCTGCATTATTTTGCTTTCAGGCTCTGTTTCAATGGATCGTGTTAAATCCTGCTTTAACTAACATGCAAATGAAAATACAGTATAGTAAAACTTAAAAAGTACTACCACAAACACTAGTAAGAGTTAATAGAAAACTCAGGTGGAGGCCTCAGATTAGAAGCAATGGTGAGACATGAACACATACAGATACAGAGCACTTGTCCATCCCCTAGACAATTGTGCTCAATACTTATTGTCTTCAAATTAGTGGCATCCTGACTGCACAGCCGTCTCTTTTGCAAACAAATTTTGCCTATGGCAAATCCCAGCACCAAAGCAGAACCATTCAATGTGGTCTACCTCTTGTTTCTGCCCTTTGTGTTGCCAGCTCTTGGGTGGCTGGAAATTGCCTCTGTCAGGAAAGAACACAGGCGAGGGCACTCAGAAACATTGTGATAAAAAGAGACAGTCAGTGCCCTTCTCAGTGTTTTGTTTTGATACTCTTCAGCTCTCCAATCCAAATGATAATGAGAGGCTGAATACCCTGAATAATAACAAACCAGATAGTTTTCTTTTTCTGCCCACTCAGTGTTTCTGCTCCACAGTTCCCGGGATGCTCATTTCCAGGATTCCATGTTAGCTCTCAGGCAGCAATGCAGAAATGTGCCACCCAACTGGCAGCATTCTTGACCCTGAGCCAGAAATGGACCCAGCAAAGCTGGGAGAGTAAGGTAGGTGCAGAGTGGACTGGGCTCCACCACTGCTTTTTTTCTGGAAGCAACAAAGCTGTGTTCTCACACCACTGCTTTTGAGGAAAGTCCTGACAGGTCCACACTGACTTTTTGCCCATGGTACAATTTACTCACAAATAAGATAATTCATCCATGGAAAATGAACAGTGCATCTATCAGCTGTTTCTTTTGTAAACCTGCCATCTTGCAGCAACACCAATGAAGCATGACCTCAGTGTAGGCGCTGTTGCTCTTGCTTTGACACCTTGTCGACAACATTCCACATGCCAACAGCTACAACCTTCAGTGAGCTGACAGGGGTACCAGAAGCTGAACCTTGGGAGCACTTTTTGCCTGTCTGTACCAGTTATCCCAGTCATCTACTGTGTCTGGCTTCTCAGTTCCATCACTCAACACCAGTCCAGCCAGTTTGATGCAGTCCTGTTGCATGCTCTGCAGCCTGAGCCTTTGCCACCCAACCACAGTTTGGTTTGCCAGAAGCTCTTCAATACTCTCACTTGAACTGGTTTGAGATCAAGATTCTTTTGTAACCCACGGACCTGAGACTTTAAAGCAATACAGACAACTCAACCTCTACATAGATTCCCATGGATTTCTGAAAATAAGCTGCTTGAATGGAAAGTAAGTGGCTAAAGACCAGTGAAGGTCTGTGCTTGAAGACTTTTATCTGTCAGCATCTGCAGGTAAGGAGTCGTCATGGGAACTTCAGCCTTTCAACAGCACTGGGAAATGACACATAGCTGCTTAGCTACAAAACCCCAGTATTTAGATATTTGTCTCCTAGTACCTATATAACTCTAAATTTGTAGTCCTAAGGTCTAGGTCGTTTTGTCCTTATTATTTGAATAATTAAATATTATTAATGATATTCTGGAATCATTAACTTGAATTAATAAGACTTGAGGTTGGGGGAGTGTTTCAGGGTTTTTTCAGTAGATCTTCTAGGTGGAACTGCTAACACATTTGCTGTCTGAAGAGGCTTTCTGCCACTCCACTGCGTCCTGCCTTGCATGGACTCACCATGGCAAGCCAGAGCTCCTGTATTAAGAGAGTCAAATGAATTATGGATCATTATATCTTAGTAACTTGTGGAACTTGTTGATAAACTTGTGCTATTGCACTGTTTATTAATATCCTGAGCTGTTACACAGTTTCTGCAGGTACAGGTATTTACAAGTATTTACAAGTACCAGGTAACCACTTCCCCTTTAAACTAAACACATTTAGGGGATTGTTAAATCAGGAACTATTCATCTTTCTAATGGGTCTTTTGAAGTCAATCTCCTGTATTTATAATAGAGTTTTTTTTTCATCAGTAATGATCTTAAATAAAACAGTGTATGTTCACCCATGGATATTATCTATACATTTCTAAATACCTTGATGGAATTGCAAATTATAGTTTACATTCTAGTATCCTGGAATATTATAGCAGCACTTCCTGTGATAATCTCGTAAATGCTGTGATCTTTGTTATCTCAGTAAATTTTTCTTCTTAAAGTTTCCCTAGAATTTTAGGGAAAAATATCTGCTACAGATACTTAAAGAAATTAGTCTTTTTGTATATCTTATTTGGCCAGATCACACTTAACAAGTACCAGTTTAGTAGCCTTTGAGAGCATTTTATTAAATTCTCACATCCAACTTCATCAGAAAGAACTCTCATGCCATACTTCTACTTCTCTGTGCCTAGACCCACAGGCTTATTCTGTCACTAATCCTCTGACTTCAGGGAAACTGCTTGGGGGAATGCAATGTTATTCACATAAGTAAAGGCATCACAGACAGTCTCTTCAAAATGTTTTGTTTTCTCTTTAAACCTGATCTACACCTAACTAACCTGGTAGCTATAATTTTTAGAGCTGTGTGGTTTACTCTCATCTACTAGTTCTAGTTGTTTCACTACACTGCTGAACTGCACAGGGAGACTGAAGAAAAAATGAGCCAAAACATCAGTTGAGTAAAGCTTCACTTCCCAAAAGAGAAAACCTTGACAAATCTGACAGGCTAGTGCAAAAGGAGCACAGAAATCCCTACCAAAAATATGTGGGAGGGAACGTATATTTAAAATAGGACCGCCTAATTCGGCTGCTAAATCAGTATAAGGAGCTCTGTACGTCTGTGTGTGTGCAGGAGGGAGAGGGAAAGACACAGAGAGAGACACAGAGAGGGAGAGAGGAGCAGAGGGAGGGAGGGGGGGAGAGAGAGCAATGTGCCTTTCACAGAGCTGGGAGCTTGATGGGAATGTTTGATTAGCTCCTCTCTGAAAGAAAAAAGGTGTCCAGGCCTCCCTCTGCTGCCTGCCTCTCTTTCTGTAGAATAATGTTGGCTGGAGTTTGGGGCACAGAAAAGCTTGGAAAAAAATCCACTTTCATACTGTGCGGAGAAAAGGAATAAAAAGTTGGGCACACCTCAAGCAAGGTAATTCTGATGTTGTTTCTCTGCTATATTTATTTAGGGGGTAGAGGGGGAAGTTGTGGGTTTTGCCTGTTGATAATAGTTAAATATTTTCACTGCTGAGAAACTGTAGGGACATAATGTTTTATTTAGCATTCCAGCTGTGTGCTTAGGATGAAAGACCTAAGGAGATGAAGACATAAATGTAGAATGAAATTGTACTTTACTCATACATACTTCATGAAGTATTTATGAAAGCATTAAGCCCCTGCTGTTAAAGTGGACACATATGCTCACTGCCTGAACAGCAAGATCTTAACTATGTGATAAGGAATGGTGTATATAAGCCACACACCAATAGACATTAATTCAAGCCTTCTCTTCAAATAGTGTGTGATAGACAGTGCAACTTGTTCCTAAGTTTAAAACTGTTTTGCTTTCAAGACTTTTCCACAAGGTCTTTTTGATCAATAGAAAGGTGTATGTTGTATAATTAATTAACACTACCTGACACCGGGGAACACTAATCTCCAAGGCACAGAATGGAAAATGGTATTATTCAAGTGATGTGTGTTTCTGTAGCTTGAACTCTCTTGCTAATGGATAGATACAGATGTATGAACAGTACAGTAGCCTAGACTCTATACATCCTTTTGTGATGAGTGCTTGTTTTGGTGGTGAGGCTCCAAAAATGAATAGCATTGTCAAGCCTGCCACAGCCACTCAGCTCTCTGCCGAGAGATTAGTCTTGATAAGTCTTTTCAAAATGTGATTTCTCTCCAACTAGTACAAACATGAACCAAATGCCCCAAGCTAAATATCAACTCTAGTTAATATTTTTTCCTAGAGTTTATGGGAACTACATCACATTCAGAGCAAAAAGCAAAATTACATATTTCAGAGGCAAGTCCTCCTTAGAGCACACTGTGTTTTCTCTAACCTCTCCAAAATTTAAAAAAACACCAAAACAAGAAAACATACACAGAAAAAAAAATGTTTAGATGGCTTTTAAAACACATTTTACTGAGAAAAGCCATGGAATTGTATATGTTTATAGCTTGTGTTTTCCTATGTGCAACCTGAAGTTAAAAACACTTTATGTTTGTTTACACTCAAAGAAAATCTATGTTTTTCTGTATCTGTATTGTCATCTTCTTCAGACTTTACTCAATTCTTCACTTAAATGACAGTCATGGCTGTAAGACTGATCTCTTTCAGAGAGAGAACTCAAGGAAAAATAACTGCATTACAAACACATTAATTTTCAGGTGTTAAGTTAGTATCTTATATTAAACAGATGTATCTTGCTTACATGTTTTATCTAATCCTTTGAGTTGCTGGGGTTGTTCTCACCAGGATGACAATCTTTTAGCTATTCATAAAAGTATTTTTTTAAGAAGAAACTTTGAATATGTTGCTAATACTGTGTTTCCACCTGTATTAGTAATGTTATGTTCTTAACTTGCTCTTAACTTGTTCCTACTTTTACTTTATGTAAGACACTTCTTTCTCTAGTGGTATAATTACAGCACTTACCACTGACTGGTTGAACCAAGCAGTTTTACTAGCTACACCAGGCTTCCTCACACTTGGAACAAAAGAGAGATAATCCACGTGTATTCTCTTTTGTCTAATAAGGATGAGATCCTACAAAAGCCTTTCCTTTAGAGGAGGCATTAACAAGGTGTTCCCTTTTCACCGAGTTGCTGACTTTCACAGAAGTAGCAGGAAATTAATTTTTACTCTCCTTTTTGTCAAAATTAATTGGAGTATTTCTAAAAGGAGACTGTCTGAGCCACAGTGCAAACACAGAAGCTGGGAAAACAGGCTAATTACTTCATGTGAAACAGCAGAATTGTTTATTATTTCTGGCTATTGCTTCTTAGAAAACATTGCTAAAAATAGACCTGAAGTTTATGTAACAATGGCATCAAAAACTTTTCTGGATCAGGTCTGCCTGGAGAATTTTGAACTTTTCCCTTTTCACCTCTGAACCACAAATAAAGCTCTAGTCAGAAAACACTGCAAACCTAAGGCTCAGAGCATGCACATACAAGTGCCCCGTTTTACAAAAAGCCTCCTAAATCACAGAACCATAGATTGGTTTGGGTTGGAAGGAACCTTAAAGACCATTTACCCATTCCAACCCCCCTGCCATGAGCAGGGATAACTTTCACCAGACCAGGTTGCTCAAAGCTATATCCAGTCTGGCCTTGAACATTCATGTGACATCCACAACTTCTCTGGGTAACCTGTGGCAGAGCCTCCTCACCCTCACAGTGAAGAATTTCTTCCTAATATCTAATCTAAACCTACTCCTTTTCAGTTTAAGTGTTGATAGGTAAATCATTTAAGGCAGCTGGATGAAATGAGCAAGAAAAAGTGATAGCTCAGTTTACAACATGCAACTATGACTGTATTCCTGAAAAAAAGTTCTGTGGCACTTGTAGGCATGAACTGCCCGTACAGTGGGCCTGGCATGGGCAGGTGCCAGAGCAACGAAGTCTGTGTTGGCCCTTTGCTGTTGGCTGGGGTGGCAGTGTCCTTTCTGTATGTGTAATGAAAAACAAAAGTCTGGAATTTCCTGGCAGTCCTGGGGGGATGTTCTGGCCCCCTGAAGCTCTGGGTACACACCAGGACTCCTCCGGCCTGCTTCAGCATCAGCTGAGGTTTAGATTTCTCATTCAGGGCTCAGTAAGTGGACACTGAACATAAAATATGTCCTTCCTTCTGAAAACCTGGCCATCGTACAGGTCTCGTTGATCTGTGTTGAAAAACAGAAACACAGAATTGCAAAGCTGACGGTTTGGTGTTTGATTTTTTTTTTTTTAATAAAAGAAAAATAATAATCATAGCATGAATTGTACAAAAAGCCAGGGAGGATACAGCTAGAGCAGTCACTGATCTGCCCTCCGCACCTTTCTCCTGTGGAGTAGATTTTTAAGTCCAGAGTCGGAGAGAGAAATAGGTGCTTAACACCTACTTAGAGCACTTCAAATCCTCTTTTGAACTTGCCGGGGCACAAGGAGGCCCCTTGTCCTAGCGCCGCCTGGGGAGCCTGCGCTGGAGCTCAGCTGGGACCCGGGACAATGCAGGCCCTGTTCTGGGCCCGGCTGTCGCACAGAGACTATAATTATCTCTCTTCTAATGACCAGCCAGGCAAGATAACAGTTTTCATGCTATGTTTAGAAAACAATGTCTTACTACAAATTGACAGTTCATTCGTCTGTAAAAGAGCCTCTAACAGTCCTAAAGCAGCTGCCACTCTTTTGCATCCCAGTCCCTTTATTTGCTGCACATTTCCCTCTTGGAAAACCTGAGTAAATGCTGCGCAGGCAGCACAGCTTCCCGCTGCCACACAAGAAGCTCAGAAAGGCGTAGAAATGCCCAGACAATCTGTAGCTGTTCAGATGGTATCTCTGTTAGTAAATTAAACTCTGACTGTGTCTTGCCAGAGCCTGCACCGCCCTTGTGAACTCTCTAAGCCCCCAAACCAAAAAGGAGCTGCAGGCACCGCTGCGAGCGCCACGCAGGGCAGCAGTGAAACTGCCTTGTGCTGACTCCTGACAATGCCCTGCGGAAAGCAACCTGATGCAAAAAGAGGGATGTGAAGGGACTTGTTGCAGATAAAACGGGAGCATGTATTACTGATGAACTTTTCTTCCAGCACCGTGGCCTGTAGACAAGTCAGGGTCTCCTGAAATTCTGTAGGCTCCAAAGGCATCCATGGGGTAGCTGTACAGAGCAGCTGCGATTGCAGCCTGTGTGGGTATAGCTGCCCCTTGCAAACACCGGGAGGTGCCGGGTTTGGGCAGTCCTGACAACATGGCACTCATGGGCCAGCTGCCCAAGTATTTACTCTGGGCTCTGCAAACATTCTGCGCCTAACTCTGTGCTGGGGCAGCTCCACATTTAGCGGTGTCTGAGGGCTGCTACCACATCCTCTGCGGGTGCCCTGCCAGCAGAGAACAGAGCCCATTCCCTGCTTCTGCAGCCAGCTCACCCTCATCTCTCTTGCCATCTTCTCTGTTCTCTGCAGCAGGATAAGGGTGGGTTGCCTTGGGCTGCCTTTCCAGTGACTGAGGCCTGGAAAAAAACCCAGAAAATGTTGAACAGAAAGAAGATTTCCCAACGGCTTGGAGGCATCAATATTTCTCATGAAAATGCATTTTAATTAAAAAAAAAATAAATAACACCATCTGCAGCATTTTCCTTCCCTTTTTAAGCAGAACACCCAAATCTATAGTTCATATCCTGAACTGGAAATACATTCGCATTCAGAAGAGTATTTATAACCATCTTGTCATGGTTCATTCAAATTTTTTAGTTTTAAGCAGTTCTTAACAGCAGACTTGCTGTAGTGGCTGAACTGACTTTCCAGCACCCATAGAGTCCATCCCATCTTTGCTTTATCTCCAGAACTTCAGAGTGCATTAAGAGGTCAGTGGCACATTAAGAACACAGTCAGTTATCCTTAATGTGTCTCATTCTACAGAACATCCCATCGACACAGATATAAAAAATACATTCATCTTACATTTCCAAACTGTTACTGAGCCTATCACCTTATAAAATGTCTCTGTAAATGTAATGCATGTAACACAGCAGCCAACAGTCCTTCAGCTGGCAGCTTGTTTCATGTGAAAAAAAGTGCATAATTGCCAAGTGACAGTTACACATGCGCCAAAATTTCGGGGAAAATTCTGAATGTTCTTGTGTAGCTTCATGCAGTCCTTTAAATGTCCCCACCAGGATGATCTGGAGATTTCCAACACCTTCAGGCTTGTACACAGAACTGTGGAAATTTTTACCTCTCAAACATCACTCGTTTACAGGGAAGTTTGGACACGGCCATGTCTGTGCCTCTCGATCTCCCTGCCAGGTTCCTTTAAGGACTCAGAAGGCTCCATTCTTTTTTGTTTCCCCCAAATACATAGTTTACCCTTCAGCCCACAGAACAGGGGTGAAACATAGAGGAAAACTGGAAGCAGTGCTGTGTATTCTGGCCGTGGACAACTTTAGTGAGTCAGAGCTACAAAAGGGTAAGGGCTCCCGGCTACAGGGCTATTTTCACAGCTGCCAGCCAGCTGAGGATGATGAGAGTCCATCGTGCTGTCCTTGGTGGGAGCCCATCCTTCTCATCTCTCTTGCAATGCATCTTCAACACTTCAGACTTTTTGTTCTTCTGGGCTTAGTTGAAGAAGCTTTAGGACATGAAGAAAGAGGCTGTTTGGAAATTAGACTACATGGGAAGGAGAGGAGTGTCCAGGTGAGGGAAGTGAGAGGTTAGAGAAGTTTAGAGTACTTCCAATGGAACAATTTCATACAAAGGTTACAAGGGCTAATACTGGCATCACATAAGTCGGAAAAGCCTACTTGCACCCTCTTTTGGAGATAGCCTTTCCACCAAACTGCATCTCAAAATATGTGGTAATTTGAGACATAAAATCTCAGTCCTCCATGGTCTACATCTTCTATTCTCATTGGTGAAATACATGTGTAGAAAGAAATACATAGGTTAGGCAATAATTAGATTTGAAGTAGAAGCTTGTGTGATAATCTCCTAATGCCAAATTTCAGAACAAAATTCCTGAGCATGGAAGTAGATTATGCAATACTGAGGTCTGCAGGCTTGGTTTGTTTTAAAAACAAAAGACCACAAATTACAAGTTCCTCATCCCAGTCCATGTGGTTTCCCTTTTTGATCTTGGTCTCTCAGAAACAGAACCCTGTGATTCATCTCTATGCAAAACCAGAAGGTTTTAAAATATTCTAATACACTAAATTAGTAAAACAGTGTTAGCCTAGTTCTGAGACACATTTCTCAGCAATTTCTGGTTGCACCTACACTGTCACAGCATCCAGGACAGGGCTCTGGAGGCCACTGTCACTGCCACCATGTTTTCTAGCTCTTCATTTCCCCTCCAGGGCACTCAGATACTGAGGAATGTAGTTTTGGAAGCTTATCTATTCCCTCATGTTGTCTGCATGACCCATATGTTAGAGAGACCACTCCTGCCAGTTGCCAAGGGCTGCCAATACACATGCCATAAGGCTGCACAGCTTGGCCCTCACTGTGTCATGTCTCTCACCAGCACCTCCACCGACAGCATGTCTTCAGAAAACCAGCACTACCCATAATAGCCTCATTTATAATGCTGGCACTCATTCAAATGCATAGCTCACTTTCTTCCCAAAAGAAGCCTGGAGCCCCGAGATACCTTCTTCAGTCATTAAAAAATGGAAACACTACTCACAGGTTCATGGTTTTCAAACTTTTCCCCAGAAGAGTCTCACCAGGTGAGAGACCTCAGCCTGAGTGTGTCTGCTGGGTTGCAGGTGGGCTGCACCAGGCGGGAGGGATACAACTGGAACAGTCTGTAGTAGGGGCAAAGCAGCAATGGCTCCTGGCTGCAGAGGGTCGTGGGCAGGACATGGAGGAGAGTGCATGGAGGAGAGTGGCCATGCAGAATATCCTGGGATGTGGCATCGGGCATCCTGACCCTAGCAGCTGACCCTGCAAGGAGGTGAGTGATTTGGGGGTCCCAACACAGCAGCACTAGAAGATGACCAAGTGGCACTGAAGGTGGTTTGGGGTTGTTTTCTGATTTGTCCTTTGTAGCAACCTCCCTTGTAACACAGATTAGTTTTCTCTAAACTAAAGGTATCAGAATATATATATCAGGTATCAGATATTTATCTGAGTTGGCTTGAAGGAAACATTTCCACATAGAAATAACACAGTTAAGAAGAAATAATATTTTTTGAAAAGCACAAAATACATAAGGGAAAATGTTATGCAGTGCAAGGAGCATGAGACCATCATTTTTAAGAGATCTGTAATGCAAAATTGAAACTAATTTCTTAACTTCAATTTTCTGATTTCCACCACAGAAGTGGATTTCAGCTTAGGTTTTCAAAATGCTTTCTACAGCATTCCCATGCTCCCTGATTTGCTGAAGATCTTTTGTGAAAAGTGCTTCCTTGATCAAGTTGTCATTACTAGACATAAGTTAATTTCACCACTTGCTGCCTTACTTCAAACCAGTGCCACATACCAGGGTAGTTCCAGATTTTTTTTTAAATTACAATTATTTTCTGAATCCTTATCGAACCAATCCATTGCTTTGGCATGGGGCATCACTAGTCATACAAACTGTAGGAGATACTGATTCAATAAAAGTTTCCTGTGAGCTGTTGTATAAATTTACTAGCATGTTTAAGCATGAGTTTGGCTTTCGATCTAGACATATAATTCACTTTTGTAGTAAAGGGTTATGTGCAGCTTTAATGAGAAGAGAGTAAACATCCTAAAGTTTCTCTAAATTTCTGCTTCTAAGTTTCTACCTAAAAAAAAAGGTTGTTTTGTTTGAACATGCTACAGAAATTCCAAAACCATCCCCAGGGTTATGTGCAGTTTTTTCAGTGCCTTTAACAGAAATTCTTTGCTTTCAGACTAAATATGTACCTTCAGGGGAATTCTGACACACGACACCAATTCTTAGTTTGCAGGCAGCACAATAGCACAGTTACTCAGCGCTCTTATTGTGCATCCAATCTGAGAAACCATGCATTGCACTTTGAAAAGTCACTTTGAATTGTTTAAACTATTTGTTGGAAATAGAAAATGGCACATTTTCTAAAAAAAAAAAAAAAAAAAGATAAAAGAAATGTGGCCACAAATCTCATGCTACAAAGGTAGCGCAGCCATCCAGCACTGCTGAATTGCAAGTACTTGCCTCTGGCCTCTATTTCTTGGGAAAATGGCAGTACCAGAGGATGGCACCTGGCTGGGGTCTGAATGACATTAAGCAGAAGCAGCCAAATTAGAAAAGTGGAAGAAGTTTGCTTGAGAATGAGGGAGGCAGATAGGTGAGTAAACAAAAGCCATGGTGGGGAGGAGAACAGAGGGAAGAAGTTTTTTGGACAGGGATTCACGGGTTTAAGCTAACAGCAATTTTCAATGAGGTAGGAAAGCTGTGCATCAAAATGAAAAATTAATGCATAACATATTAGCAGAAACCAGGAAAATACAGTGTAATGACCTCCAAAGGAATCATCATCCAGATAGTCCAAATTATATTTTCTCTGTGGGTGGGTGACATATTCTAAATGTATCCTTCCTTTGCAGGAAGGGGCAGGTCAAACCAACATAATTGATGGTTTTCTTTCTGAGACAGATGAAAATGTATAATCACTGCACTTTTATTTAAGCTCTGAGAAAGGTCTGGCAAGTTAAATCACACTGTAGTTTTAAATAAATTACTTTCTTCTGAAAGAGCTCTGTGGTAAGTAGAGAAGTCATCATCACTGTTACTTCAACCTTATGTTTTAATTTCAGAGCATTGCATGAGCATAAAATAACTAGTGCAGGACTACTAGCGTGTTTTTGTCTCTAAATTGCTGCATATATATCTCTTCATTATACCTACCTGGATGAGAGCTATTTTAGACTAAATTCTTCTTACCAACCTGCATATAAACATTTGTTCAATCGGCTGGGAAAAAAAGTTACTCCTGTGCCCAAAAGTGCAACTTAGGCAGAATTTAGACCTCTGAATCCACCCATACCTCACTTCAATGACTTGAGAGTGACTTGGCATGTACCCACAAGAGACAGTGGCTATCAGCAGTCCTCACAGCACTCTTGTGAGTCAGGAACCTCATGGAGCAGAGCAGGCACCATTTAAAACATTATGTGGCAGCCACAACAATCACAGTCTTGCAATAAGAAGCAATTGGTGAGAACCCTTAATCAGGGGTAACTGTATCAGGGCTGTCCATGGCCTCAGAGCCTGAACTCATGGTTTCTTCATCCCAAAGAAGTCCCCCACCATCAGACCCTAGGGCACAAAATGTTGGGAGACTCCAATTTTCTGTGACAAAAAAGGACCCCTGTGCAACCAGAAATGCCAAACAAGGAGTCAGGAAGAAAGCTGAGCGAGGGGGGGACTGACTTGCCACTTGCCTGGGAGCAGAGGAGAGCCTGCAGAGTCTCCCTGCCTCCTCTTCCCCACCTGAATGTAACAAATCCCGGGGCTGCAGCAAGGAGTGGCTGCCCCGGAGATGGGGGACCACCAGTGCCTGTGTGTGGGATTCACACGGCCATGGAAAGCATCTGGCAAACAGGCTGGGGCTACACTGTCTTAGGAGGTAAAGAAGTATGCTAATGCAAAGACTCTTTAAGGGAAAAGCACAAGCTGTCTCCAGGCTCAGACTCTCCTCTAACAGTGGTTTCGTCGTTCATTTTACTAACACCCAATTGCTGAAGGTGTGACATGCGATACTTCTTACAACCCCTCCACCACAAGGGAAAGACCTGCAGCCATAGAAGCCTTGTAGGCTTTCTGAGACACTGGGTAATTAAGGAGAGTGTACTACAGTGCTCTGAAGCTCAGCAGTGATTCCAGGAAGCATTTTTGGGTTCTTTGATATGTGAAAGAAAACAGGTGAGTGTTCACTCACCTTTTTTAATAACAGCAGGTGATGAATTCTATGATATTTTTAAATTCCTGGATGCATGCATTCTATTTCAGACCACACAAAGAGTTAAGTCTATCCTCCCATGCAGACAAGCTCACCTCGCAAAACAGCACCTTGGATCTTACATTTTGTGACCTGGCCTGGAACACCTACAGACCAATCTAAGCCTCTGAAATGAACTATAGTTACCAATTTAACTCTCAGCAAAACTCAGTACCTCCATTTTTTCAAAAGACAGACACTTAGATATTTTTAAAATGTTATTCATGATATTTTTTGCTTCTTTTTATGATATTTTTTCAGAGCAACGCAGTGCACCGAGGATACATAGCTTCTTCCCTCTGACAAGAAAGGGGCTGAAACTAAATCACATGTGACAAGTGCCAGTCATATTACATAGTGTACACCAAAATGAACAGTACTGCCAAGCAAGGTACAAGACTATGGGTACAGAGTATAAGCATGAAACAAAGAAAGGGTTATACAATTAAGGAAAAAAAGCCAACAAAAGTAAACGAAAAAGAAATCTAAAATGTTTTTCTCTAGAAGATGATGATCAGCTCTTGTTTATCCAAACCGGCTTACACCTACACCAAGCCCACTTGATTTTCCCATAAAAGGGCACATATTTAACTCAACCCACAATGCTTAGAGATCATGCTGTTAACTCCATGCCACTTGCTCAAATAGCTTTCAAACAAAGTCCACTTCTGTTTTTCTTTATGGTGCCAGTGGTGCTGAGATATTAGAACTCCTTGAAAAGGGGAACAATAACACACACTATTGTGGTACAAAGGGAGTATACAAATTAATTTCTGTGGCACAGGAGATTACAGGAGATAAACTGCTTACTCCTGCAGAGGCAAAGCACATGGTCCTAGCAAAGAATTTCAGCTTGCACGTGGAATGGACAGCAGTGCCTGACACCAAAAATCAAGGACTTAAAATCTACACTTCCTCCAGAAAATGTTACAGTTTGCCATAGTGTGACAGTTTATGTGCATTTAAACCATCTGTTTGTTTGTAGTATGTAGCAGCTCTCTCAGATCTTTATAAAAGTCAAGTTGCTAATAAAAGGTCAATATAAAAATCTGACTTTATACACAGAAAGAATTGTTTGCTAGCTCTATCTCTCCACTAGCATTCAAGCTTTTTCAAGTGTTTATGGTCAGAAAAAAGTAATCAACATTTTTTCAACTAGAACTTTGATTTTAAAAAGTAAAATATCAGCGGCACTGGGAAACACCAGAGGAGATGCTTCTTACTACATCTGTACTTAGCTGGGATTGAAGCACATGTTAATGTAATGCATATACTTAATAGCTCTCCCTGGCATAAGGGTCACTTCTGTAATGACAGTCTGAAGGATTCAGATGGGAAAATGTGTTCTGATAAACAGAGATCCAACATACAGTTTAGGAGATTTAAGTGAATAGTCACTCTTCCCCAGTTTTGAGTGGGACTTTAAATACTACCTTAGTAGAAATCTGATTAAGAGAAATCTCAGCAGAACTCCAAAACTATCCAAAGTAGAAACTTTTCAGTTTGTTTTAATGGGATCTATTCATTTTGTGAAGGAACAAAGGAAGTACAGCTTTGTATTTAATAGCAAAATATCACTCTTGATCTACAGATAAAACATCCCCAAACCTCTCAGTGGATTTACAGACTAAAAAATCTGTTGTAAGCATGGATTGGAGCCCTGCTTTCCCTTTCCTTCCCAAAGAAAAAAAAACAACCCACTGTTTTATTCCGAGCTGTTGCTCCCTTTACCAACCTGAAGGAGCAGATGCCATGCTAGTGCACAGGATAGGCTTAAATCAGGTGACACCCTAGGCCCCAAATACAGTGAATGCTCACAGACATTCCACAACAGACAGCCTGGAGCTTCTATGCCTGATGCTTAATAGTCAGCAGTTTAAATCCTCCTGTGCATTTCCCCATGTGACAGCCCAAGGTCTGAAGGCCAGGACCACCCCTTGGAATACTGTCACCAGAGCTGTGTCACAGGATGTCTGTGCATTTCTCTTGATATGCCACTGCCTAATGTAGAAATTAATATAGTGGCTAAAATCAGTTTCTTTACTATTATAATTTATTTCTGTGAAGATACTAGGATAAACTCTACCACCAAAGATACTGAGTCCACAATAGTTTCCTGTTTAGCTATGTTAAACAAATCTAACAGCCTTGTCTAAATGATTCTGGTGTCTTTCGTATTGCTAAACGTCTGTTATTGCAGGCTGAGGGTTCTGCTGGGCTCTCCTGATCCCCTGACAGTCTTTACATATTAAATCCTTTTTGATTTATTGGCTTCTTTCTGCAGTATATTAATCATAATTTAGGAACAAAAGCCCACTTTCTGTTTCCTTGAAGAGCAATGCCCACCCCCAGACTAGATAGAGAATGCAATTGCAGCCAAGCCAAGGGTACTGTCACCCAAGAAGACTAGGATGACTCTGGGGGTGGCTGGCCATGCCCTGGGGACAGCAGGGCTGGGAGACAGCAGGACCTTCAGGAAGGAATGGGAAGTCTTGTGCATCACTGGTGATACAGGTGGTTACACATTTTGTAAGACAGGAAAAGCCAGGCAGTACTGGACTCTCACCACAGAGCACACAGCAGCCCACCCATGAAGGCAGATTTTACATGGATGCTTTACCACCTCAGACCTCTTCTACTCTAATTAAACTTGTGACCAAAACACCTCAGAACCAAGCCAAATACTGTCAGGACAAATTCACACAGATCTCTTTGACTTTAAATAAAGATGCCACTGCTGAATTTGTTCACTGCAAGTTTTGGGAATGCTCATATTAAGATGCCTTTTGCAAAGTCTTAGCCAGTGTCAGTATAATCCTTAATGGTGCATGGTAGCTCCACAAATGAAGTACAACTCTTTTTCTGCCTCTCCTTTTTCTGCAATTGACCTGAAGTGAGAATTCATTGGAGAGAAACAATTGTTTCATACCTCTGATGTGTTAATGGGTTGAAACATAAAAGGGAGGAGAAAAGCATCTGAGCTAAGTTTTGCTGAGTACTCTTTTACACCTTGTTGCTACTTCTTTTAACAGCTTCAGAGTGGAAATTCACTGCAGTAAATGTTTAAAATGGATTTTTGTTCCAAAAGATGGGCAATGCTTTTTAATAGAAACTAATAATGACAGCAGAATATCACCACATAACTGCTCTTGCTGCTATGGCTTGTACAGCCTGGGGTCATCCCCACTGCACTGCCCATCATTTTTCAGAAAGACACAATCACCATGCTGAGCCACTTTCCATACCCCCTGGATTTAATTCAGTGTCTTCTGAGAATCCTCTGCTGCTTTCAGCTTCAGCAGCCTAGCAGGAAAACTCTTTCAGGGGGATCACCAAGGAAAGACATGGTGCTATTAGGAAGTGACACTGTTAGTATATCCTGGCATTTGAAGTTCTCACGACTGTGGCACAGAATCAAAAATCAGACGTGCATCTGCTCTATGTAAAATGAGTTATAAATTATATAGACCTATTACTAGCTAAATTCAGTTTAGATTAGCATACTATTTTAGTCATCCTCATTCATAGCATGTGGCTTGCTTGAAAAAGAAGGGCAATTAAAGTAAAAATGTGGAAAATTTTTATAGAAAGACAGAATGCAGATTTTTTTTCTTTCTCTCCTGTACCTGCCTTGTTAGTCTAAATTTCTGGGGTGACCAAAGCTCTGTTTCTGAGTATATTGGTATGTGAAATCTGATGAAATCTGCCATTTTTCCAGGAGGCAGATATCCTGCTTTTCCTGGTCATATGCAGCTTTAACATTCTTATTTAACATTCATATTTGTTTTCTTAATAGCTAGCTCATTTTATTTTAGTAAAAACCTTTCCACTTGTAAGCGTGTAATAGGTTTCTCTGAAGATCAAGTTTATTTTGATCCTCTACATTCTCCCTGTACAACAGACAAATATATTCTCAGTTTCAGACTTTTTACTCTATTTGTCAAGCATTATGTAATACTATAATGACTATGATTAATTATGAGTACCCAACATGGGATTCCCTCAACCACCATGAAATGACAGCAAAAGCAGCAGGTGATGCCCAGGAGGAGCTGAGAGGGGTTATCTCTGATAAGTTTTACTTCTTGTAGCCTGGCCAAGAGTTTCAAGGATGGCAGGGGTCATGTATGCAGACCCAGAAAAAAATGTTTTCCATATGTTCCAGAGGACAGAATCCTCTTAATCTCAGGTGCTTGCATACATACACACACATACACATCCTTAGAAGAGAAAAGAAATCAGTAATTTGGCTCACAAAAGACAGAACAATTGCAAAATACTTTACGCAACATCTGTCAGGAGTAAATGGATTTATTTGTTCCCCATATCTATATGAGATTACCTGGTGTGGTTTGATGTGCAGAAAATACAATTCTGTGATTATTTCTCAGAAGAGCAGTGAACAGATTTTAATAGATGTCAGAGCATGTCCATGCCCATCATGCCCTCTCCTGACACTGGCTTCTGAAATAGGCATGTGAATGAATTCTTGTTTTCCTGGAGCAAAAGACAAATTTTGGAGAGAAGTAAAAGGTTAGTCCATGGGAGTGTGACAGCTCAAACACCATTTCCTCTAGGGATATCAGCTGTTCTGCAAAACATAAGAGGATGCAGCATGTGAGGAATGTGCAAGGTTGAAGAAGAGCACACAGTCCCTCTTTCCTCACCATTCCAGTGCCATCTACAATACCTCCAAATGCAGCCTGATCTCTTTTTCTCTACTCTTCCTTTTCAGTGCTCCTTAGCAACGCATCCAGATTTTGCTTTACTCACCATGAAGGCCACAGTCATTGCAACTTTCTTTGGTAAGTACAGTTGATGTGCTGCAATCAGGAGGTTATGGGATGGTACTCTCTCATCCTGGATGTCCAGTGGCTGCTGTCTTATTCTCTTTCCTTTGGAATTCATGGCTGATGAAACTCTCAGTGGCACATGTAAGCCTTGGCACAGCCTTTCAGAAATGGGCTACTTCCTGACTTTGGCATAGGAAGAAATACTAATTACTTGCAGAGATCTCTAAGTATATGTCCAGTTGCATGCAGTCCAAATCAGGTGGCCTGAAAAATGTCAGTAATGTAAAGATTCCTTCAAAAAAAAATCAGGTGTTTAAATTCTCCCTCCTCTTGCTCTTTCCATGGACAAGATGGTACCAAAAGATTATAAATGTGTCTTATTTTATTTTCCCTGGCAGTCAGACAGGATCTCACTTTTTGGGAACATGTAGAAACTCCAGAGCTTGCAATTCATCTTACATGAACACTCTGGTAGTGACATACCCAGACAATATTCCCCCTAGCTGTTATCCTCAAGTCTGTCAGTTGTTCTTAGTTCAAATTCATAGCAATCTACGTAGTTCTTCTACATAAATTACCAGATTACTTTCTCTACATTAGATTATGCTGTAATGTTCCAAGTAGTTTAGATATCATACTTTATTTTCCACTCATGCATTCCTTTTTTTTATCTAACTAGAATTTTGCCTTGTTTACACAACTGCACTGATAACAAAAGGCTCAAATACTGCATCTGTGCACTGTCATTTCAGACAGTGTGAGACTGCTTTTACTTTTGAGCAAGTTCTAGGTGTGATTAAGTCTACAAACTCTCTGCAATCAGTTTAGGGGGAGAAGAGCATAAAAGAAAGAAATTACTTCCGTTGCATATTCTAGTAAGCTTAGCTTAACAAATGATAAAAGGACCAGCTTAGATCACATCACAGAGCAATTCAATTCCCCTTGAAAGCTCAGAGCAGGGAAAGGTGAATAGGAAAGTCAAGATATTTGTAATGAAATTATCAATTATCCATAATACAATAAAATAAGCACAGATAATAAGGAGGTTTTGTACGTCATCACTTAGCAAGTAAACATAACAAGGTAGACTATATGCATATATTGGGATGTATCTTTTAATGTAACAGCATATGCCTCCTTTACTACAACACTTTTCAAATCATTATCCTGCTTACTGAAGAAAATGAGTGCCCTTGCTGTGACAGGATACTGGGACCTGCCACCCTAGAACCTCATATGATCTGTAATGCTGCCCAGTACCCCATACCTGCTGCCATCAGTGAGTGAAATGTCACAACACAAAATTACAGGATAACTTTCCCAAAGGGTTATAAAGAAGAATCTTTCACTCCCGAACTTCCCAGGTGCTTTATGCACAGAGCACACTGTTTCATTAACATTCCTATCACGCCAATTACAAAGAGTTCCCACTGCTTGTGGAAATACTTCTGTGGTTTTCTGGACCACATGGACTCCATGGCATCTTTAGACAGTGAGTTCCACAGATGAATATGTGAACTGAACTGATCTTTAATCCCCTTCAAAGAACTTCCCCACAGTAGATACCATCATGACTGCAAAGTTAACCACCAAGTAGAAACCTAGATGTGGCTGAGAATATTCCTATTTCTGGTTGATGCAATTTGAGAAATCTCATGCACAGGAGCTTGTGGAGACTGATGTTGATAGTCCTCCTTTTTTCTGATACTATCTTTATTTGTTCTAGGTGTGTTTCTTACATGTGCATACACAGCCAAGGAAGCTACAAAGAAGACAAAAAAGGCTAAGCTATGTAAGTGGTCTCAGCAGAATTTTTGGCTATTTTACAGCAGACAATGCATAAGAAAGGTGCAAAGTGAGATTATATTCTGGTAACTCTTCACGATTGTCTGGACTCAATGGCATTATATTTTAGCTAAAAGATTCTTTCATTGAAAACAAATCATTAAGTAAACTGTGCGCCACTTAAAATTTATAAAGGGAAAATTTTGTAATTCACTACTAAAATGTATCTTCATAGGTCATTAGGTATCACACAAGGATCAAAGCAAGCACTAAAGTTGAGAAAGAGAGAGAGAGAGATAAATACATAAAATGGACCAGCTGTAACACAGAACATATGTAGCTGATTAGTGTGAGACAAGTGGTGCATGTCTGTGCACTAGGATGTTTAACTCTCAGCTGTACTACTGCAGGACCATTTCTGTCCACAGATTATTATGCTCATGTAGCTGACAAACAAGCCTGCAGCGAGGTTGTAAATGCACACTTAAACCCCTTGTTCAAAGTAAATTGCACCCAGCAAAAAGTTTTAAAAATTAAGGGCAAGATAATGGGCTGTGACTGCAGCCTGACGTTATAGATGGCACAGAGCTACATGAGCACAGCGGGAGGCTTGGGAAGCATCCCTACCCCCTCCTTCCCACGTGTTAACCACAGGCTGGGTGACTACACTTCCTTCTCTCTCCAGCAAAGTGTCATAACAGATATTTCCTTCAGAGAAGCACTGAAGGTCAGAAATATCCCCAGGCTTCCTTATTCCATCCTTAGTTACTGCCACATCCCTTGGTATAGGGGTTATTATGTGTTATGTTGTAGATTCAGAAGACAGATGTCTTGTATCCCAAAACCATTGATATGAAGGCTTAAGAGGAGGGCATCCCTGTCACTCAGTTACTCACTGTTTCATGACAAGATCACTCAGCTATGAAGGCATTCACTCTGACTTTACCAAGATTTTGCATTCACAGATGTACCCCAGATTGATTGTGATGTCAAGGCAGGGAAGATAATCAATCCAGAATTCATTGCAAAATGCCCTCCTGGATGTCAAGATGTAAAATACCGTGTTTATGGCACAGACATTTATGCTTCTTTTTCCAGTGTCTGCAATGCTGCAATTCACAGGTGAGTGAGTTGAAATGAGCGAGGCACTCAGACATAATTGTCATCTCGGTGTAGGGAGCTATCGACTTTTCAAATCCTTCACAGTTCCCACTTCCTTTTAGGTTTGATTGCAGGCTGTTGTAGAAAGCCTGAGAGAAAGACCATGTGTGATGGAATGGATCTATTCTTAAAAAGTGCTGTCAGTCCTGTATTCCTATAGAAATGAATTGTGTTTGATGAAGTTTCTCAACCTTTGGAGAAGTGTCTTGAGATTTCCAGATCTCTCACTCATGCATTAAAAATTACTATTGTATTATTATTCAAGTGGAAGATAGAGATGGAACTGCTACTACTAATAAATCTTCAGAAAAAATAGGCATATCACCAGTGATGAATGCATATAACTCTCATACTTCTGGGATTGGCTTGATTCTCTGGGTTTGAATTTAACTGTCCTTGACATCAAAGACTGAGTAATGTGCTTTCCTGCCACTTAAAAGGACACTGCACAAGGAAATGAGTAACATATATTTTGTAGCACAAGTTTTTCAGAGCTTTATTAGCCATGCAAAAATGTGCATAAAATTCTAAAGGAGAACTGCACAATCAAAACACACCACAGTTGGAGGCGGGATGCAGAGGCAGGATGTATTCAGCTAAAAATGCAGCAAGGAGTTATAAAGCCTGATTGACAACTTGACTTAGTTCGGAGTTATTTGAGCTACTGCTGTGCTTCCAGTTCCGTGAAATACCTGGGATCTCGGTGAAGTGGGATAGTTAAGGCTTTGGGACTTCAGCCCTTGCCTCCGCGCTGCTGGGCGCTCAGGCTGAGGTGCTGTGTGTGCACAGGGCTGCCACCTCCCGGCTGCAGCTCTGCCCGCTCAGCCCTCGCGGGGGAGGTGACTGCCAGGTGAAAGCCTTTCCAGCCGCAAATTCCTCCCTCAGACACTACTGCACAATGGAAATTGTCTCGGCATGCAGAATTAGTCACAAAGGGAAGTTAAAAAAAGTACTGGTAGCAACTGCAATCTCCATGTAGCCTGGCTGGCTGTATTGTTACAGTGAGGGTTTCAGTTTTCTCACTTGCCAGCTGGTTCTGGCTTTGTTAACTTAAATGTTGCAGTTCCACAAAGAGTGAATTTCTTTTCCAGACATTTATTTTAACAGCAGCTTCTCAAAATTATCAGAGCAAGCTACGCTTCTAGCATACCCTTCAACCCTGTTTGCTGCCCGGAACTTATTTTCCTGCCTGGTCATTACTGCCAGCCCTACAACCTCCCTACAGTCACAGTTGCTTCCAGGTTGACCTGCTATCCCAGCGATGCCAGAGCAGGTTGCATTCACGGAAGGTTTTCTGTTTGTCTGAGGTACATATTACAGCATGTGGCAAACCCCATCTGATGTGCACCACACCTGGAGTCTGCCAGGCTCTCTACAGCTTCCAGCAATATTGTGTCCAGGCCGAGGTCAGAAACAGGTTCAGGTTTTTGCAGAAAACACATACTGAAACTCAAAGAGAACACATTCTGTCACATGGCTGAACACTCTTCTGAGTACCTCTGCCTGTATCCTCAGTCATTCAATCAAGCTTGCAGGAATTTTAACGAAGGCAGTAGCTTTTTCTTGTGTGCAACTAGGTCAAGCTTACAGAGAGGACCAGTAGATCAGTGGGAAGAGCAAACAGATCCTGACAGCACTTTGCAACAAACTGCTCTTCTCTATGTGAAAGTAGCACAAATATTTCTCAGCAGCAGACTTAGTAGTAGCATCACAGCCCCACAACCACACCTGGTATAAAGGTAAAAGGAAACGCTTCATACCTCTTTCATTGTAGAACAGTTTTGAAGTTTTTTGAGGAATTTCTGCCTTCAAACACTATGTTTCCTCCTTGCAGTGGTATAATTGACAACACAGGTGGGAAGATCCTTGTCCAGAAAGTCTCTGGGCACTCTGGTTACCGTGGCAGCTTCTCCAATGGTGTCCGGTCCCTGTCACTGCCACGCTGGAGGGAGTCCTTCCTCGTGTCAGGTACCATTCTGGGGTGGGGCACTGGAGGCACCTGCCCTCCCCCCTGCTCCCCACCACAGATTGCTGGGCAGCAATGGGCAGAGCAACGGGCAGCCTCTCCTTCTACAGACCTGGTTAATCACCACAAGCCCACCCCTATTTGGCAGGAATAGCACATTTGAGCACTTCTTGTTCTGGGCTTCCCATACAGCCTGCAAAGAGACATAAACTCTGCCAGTGGTGGGCCCAGCTCAGCCCAGTGCAGGTCTGAGCCCACTGCAGGAGCAAAGGCTGGAATGAGCCTTGGAAAGCACCATAACTCCAGCTATTGATGTATAAAGTCTATTACTGTCCACCCTGGTAAGCAGTGCTGCTGAGGGACCTGAAAGGCCTTTTGGCCATTTGAAGCATCCTCAGCCTGCATCTGAGTTTGCCTCTCCTGATGGGACTGCAGATTTAATGTCAAGCCCCATATAGCCCTACTGTATGTATGCTAACCCTATATTAAGCAATTTGACTGCTGCTTCCCAAATATGCCAGGAACTCTCTGTTAGCCAAACAGTTTTGATATCTAAGCAGTGCAGGTAAATCCATATTAATTTAATGCCCATTCCTTTTCCCTCCCCATAGTATATATAGGCACTCACTTGCATCTACCAACAAAATTCACAGATTATTAATTTTTTTTTTCAAATTAGATCCCCTTTACACCAGCTTTAGGTTGTCTTAAACACATTTGCACTCATTCTACCTGTGTGAAAGAGGGTTTGCTTGACCTTGTTTTACATTAAAATTCTAAATCTAACGTTGGGCCAGTTCTTGCTGATCTACACTTTTGGAGGTTTAAGATAGGTAATTGATGTTAGTTAACTATATCATTCCTGGAAAAATCAACAGCCCAAGCAACTGAATAGCAACTAAAAATATTGTGCTTTTCATGTGAAAACTTGCAGACAGCAAAGGAGGTCTCAGAAAGTGACCAAAACAAACTGTCAGCTTGGTTTTGCACTCATGTATTTGGATGCACTTTTCTACAGTAGTCCGCCATGGGTATACCATATTGTGAGAAGGATTTACTTTGGATGAGTAGAAATTTCCTGGAATAGCTGAATTGCTACTTGTACTTGTTGCAGTTTTTTTCTTCAACAAAAAGCACATTGTAATTCTGGTATATAAATGGGAAATAGGATATTTTTGTTACCTCAACAGCTGCTCAGTTCTTATCCCATAAAACTGTAGAAATTCTTCCATGAAACTGTAGGGATTTTTGATTTATGATAATACTTATTTATTCTTAATTAATTAGATACTATAAAAGAAGGTACAAGTGAAAGTTGCAGGAGCACACAAATGGAGATAATGAGAAAACTGGGTATGTGTAGGCATGATGAAATTTGTCCCTTGTGCACTTAATTCTATGCACACTGAGTATTCTCACTGATGATGGTAGAAATCTTAGTTTATAAACTAGCTCAAATGTAAATTTAGCATGTCATATAACCTATATATAATATTTTATATATGAATAGGAAGAAAACTTTCACTATACCTACTGAAAATGTGAAAAAATTAGAATTTTAGAGAAATTTAGAAGACTAAAACCCAAGTGCTGCTCATCTCAGCAGCCTGAGGCTGAATGCATACATATCTCCTCAGAAAAAGAAGAGTTTGGGATGGATTTTTTATGATTATGAGTCATAAAAAGCCAGAGCTGCATGAAGCATTCCCCAATAAAAATATCAAGTCACCTAAGGCAATAATTTCAGGACAGCTTTAGAGCTTTAGAACTGAGTCCCCTATTCTCCAGCTGAATTCTCTTTCAGCAGACCAGACCTGTATGCAATACTGGAAATGTGCCAACAGTTTATTCCTAGTTAGGATATTGTCAGCAAGTTTCTGATGTTTAAATTGTGAATGATCATCCACACAAAAGAGCACAGAAGAGGAATCCTTGGGGGACCCAGGGAATAAAGTGGCATGATTTAGGGGCAGTGGAGAAGGAGGTCTGTCCTCTGGGATTAAAGCAGACGGCACACCAGGAGGTATGCAAATGCCTTGGTATTCACTTTCAAGCACTGAGATGCCTTTGCACTCAGTTGAATGAATCCATTCAGTTTAGTGGGAGTTTTGCAGCTAGTGGGTTAAGAAAATAGTCCTGAACTTCTGGGTTTGCTAGTCACAAATAAGCGAGGGGGTTAGCAGCCACTGCGCTACAGCAGCCACCATAGCTTGTATTTCAATGCCCAAAGCTGGTGTTTTCAACCCACACGGAAACACATTTTTAAGTATGTTAAGCAAACTCCAACCTAGATGTAATTTTTTTCCAAAAGTGAAAAAGACATATTACTATTGCCCCAGACAGCAGGGCCACATTCAGGTCAGGCCCCAGGCCTACCTCTTGGTCACATATGGGATGAAAACTGCTGTTGATCAAAAAACCCGGAATCCAGCTTCCCCACCCTAGCAGGTGTATTTTAACAGAAGCAGGCTTCAGGTTTGCATTAGAAATCAGATTAGCACAGAAGTATTCCAAATTAAGATCAGATTATCATGCTATCACTGCAACAATGTATCCACTGCTCATACTGACAACTCCTCCTCTGCTGGGGATAAAGAAAAGCATTTAGAAATTATCTGCAATCCTGTAACTTTTCTGTCTTTCTACTGAATTAGCAAATCTCCCTAGTCCTGCTTGGCTCCTGATCCCAGTTTTAGCTCAGGGGGTAGTGGATATAAAAACCTGCTGCCCTTCACTTAGGCCAGCTTCCATGAAAGAAGCCCAGAGGGGGAGAAGGACACTCTTTCCAGTTTGTCCATGCATGCTAACTTGCCAGCTCTGCTCTTTGGTGGATCGGTGTTGACATTATTGGAGCTGGTCCCAGTTTGTATCACTGTAAATGAGAAATAGAATAATGTCTTACATCATTACTCATTACTAACTCTAACTTCTTTATCTGTGGTTTTGTAATGACATCTAGAATTTTAGAGAGGAGCAAAACAAAGGAGATAGAGACATGAAAAGGGACAATAGGCAGGGACTCTCCAGCTTCATGGACATCCCTGCTCGTTAGAGTTCCTCTAGTATATGCCTTTCTTTGTGTGCCGTCATGGGGGAAACAGCCCCCAGTTCCCAGGAGTGGCTCGGTCTGTAGGAATTAATTCTGTTCAGTGCCGTTGGTCTCTGGATTAATCACCCAGGATGACAACTGACATATGTACCTCCTTAAATAACCCCTCAAGGGAATAGAGGAGAAATCACCAGACCCAGGTTTTGCAGGAGGTGGAGATAGGTCTCACCAGAGGTGGTCTGGATAGATGACACAGCACAGGCATCTCGTAGGCACAGTCACCAAGGTCTGGAAGACCTACATCCATCGACTCCTAGGGGCCAAAGCAGTCGTCCCAGCCAGGCTTCTCTGCAACACTTTTAAATCAGTGATGTATGTAAGTAAAAACCTGTCCCCAGAGATGGAATTGCATGGCCACATGTACCAACAGGGATGGCATCTGCTCTGGCACTAAAAAGATTTGTGGTTTAAAGCTTAACTGGGAAAAATACCTCATTGTTTCAAGACAGGACTCTCATTTTAGATCTAAATATAGGTGCCATATGTTCCCACACACAAGCACAGCCTTCTCTCACTGTTATTACTGCAAAAGACTGTTGCCAGAAATGGCATCTTGCAGAAGTGAGGTCAGAGAAGAATGCTATGTGCGTGATGAAATGAATCCCACATCAAACATGCTTTCCAATTCAACTGCATAGTCAGGCACTGGAGAAGGCTGCCTAGGGAAGCTATGGGTTTAATCAGAAGTTATACAGATGTCCTTCAGAAATGGTCACCTTGGGCTTAATATCATTTGAGAGCAAAGGAATTGACTAACTGACCTCTGCAAATCCTTCCCAGTACTGTGTTTTCATGCTTTCTAACTCTTTTTTTATGATGATGGATTTAGGAACCAATATTTTCAGTGGTATGGCTTTGAGATTCTGCCATCAGATGAAAGAAATCTTCAAGAAAATGAATTGGGCAGTAAAGAAGAGGGATCCAATTCTGAATGCCTATGTTAGATGAGAATGTTATCAAGAAAACTTAGAATATTTTGTGATGCCTTCTAACGTATTTCTTTTTTAGAGGGCAAGCCAAGAAAAGGTGTGACATATCCATCAACTCTTGAATATTCTTCTTCAAAAAGTACAGCTGTTAAATCAGGCAAGTATTTGTGACTGACTTTCCCTTACATCCATTTACAACTCTCTGTCATAGCTTCTCAGTTGTATAATACAAAGATATAACTATTAAGAGGCAGACATTCATGCATCCATTGGTATGTCATCGGAATCGCTCATTGTATTTTTTTATCTTAAGCATACGGAAATCATCTCAGACAATTTCTATTTTTTGGTCATACCACATTTTTCAGACTTCCATTTCCAAATAGTTTTCCCCTTGCTCTAGATCTGTTACTGAAGATGATGTTTAACTGGTTATATGAAAGCATTTGAAGTTATATATGTTGGCTCCCTCCTAATGTTACTCATGTTATCTCTTGGGATATTCAGTGCTTAGAGTATAATATTAAATAGTAATCTAATACAAATGACAGAGAGGATATTGCACAGCAGCTAAACAAAGAATGCTACAATAAAGAACTACTGTGTTAATCATTTTAGTCAGCATCCTACTCTGTAAGACCAACTCAGTTTAAATACTTTAGTTGTTTTCAGAGGCCTTTGATCAAGTTTCACGCTGGTGAGTAGTTGATATTCAAGTGGACATAGATTGCCTCTAACACTGAAATGACACTTGGTTTTGCTCCGTTACAGCTGAGAAGGTTCAGACTCCTCCTTAGGCATGCAAACAAAAAGAAAATAAATGTCCAATACTACAGTGCACTTCCCTTACAAAGTCCTTTTGCTGATGGCTGAGCCTGAGCCTTCCTGAGCATATCCACTGTGATCTATAATATAAGGAAACATGCTGTATCTTCTCCATGAACTCATATGCCTGGTATTGGGTGCATTCATCCAAGGCCACAGAGAGGTTACTTGAAGACTACTCTTCTCCTGTACACTATTGTTTGGTCCTTGGGAGAAAAGTACAGACTCCTTTCCTCACAGAATCATAGAATCACTGAGGTCAGAAAACATCATCAAGTACAACCCAGCACTGCCCAGACCATCCTAACCGTGTCCTTAAGTGCCACATCTACACATCTTTCAAATATCTCCAGGGATGGTGACTCCATCACTTCCCTGGACAGCCTGTTACAATGCTTGACAACACTTTCTGTGAAGAAATTCTTCCTAATATCTCATCTAAACTTCCCTCAGAGCAACCTGAAGCCATTTCCTCTTGACTGACCCCCACCTCACTACAACCTCCTTTCAGGTACTTGTAGAGAGCCATTAAGTCCCCTCTGAGCCTTGGGACTTTTTTTCCAGGCTATAACACCTCAGTTCCCTCAGCTGCTCTTCATAAGACTTGTGCTCTAGCCCCTTCACCAGCTTCATTGCCCTTCATCTTTACATTTTCACTTGAACAAAGGCAAATTTAAATCTCACAGCTGTAGTTGCTCAGACTGAATATGCATTGCTCAATTCCATGCCTTTAGTTTGTAATACCTTTGCATTTACAATCAAATAGGTATAGATTTGTATATTTCTTTAACACATATGCAGAAATTACTTGACCCAAATATTAAGCACTGCTAGAAGGGAGGGCAACACCTTACAAATCCTGATTTTTTCTGAGAAATGTTTACTAAAATTGCAACTCATCATTCCCAAGTGTAGCCACACTTAAAATATCAGCCCAAAAATTTCACAGCAGACCAGAGACAATCACAGCCAGCAGGCTGTAAGCAATGATGTCTTCCACCAGTGCTAAAAGCTGTATAATATAAGAATCAGTGTAGAAATGGGGAAGCATCATCAAGTCAGGTTCTGTCACACAAACAAAATACCAGGAGCCTCTACCTGCAGCAAAGCAAAGACACAAGCCTTCACTTTATTCTTGAATCAAATAGTGTGAATGAAAATGCCAGGATCCTAAGAACCAGGCTGTGCATTCATGCAGAGAAAGCCCAGGATTATCAGAGGAGCAAGCAACTATTCTGTCAAACCCAATGCCACATCCTGATTTTGCCCAGCCCTGTCCTGCAGATAGCAAAGAGATCTGATGATCACAATCTCTCCTCCCCAAGCCCTAGTTGGCCCTATCAGGCCTCCTTAGATCTGCCTTCACAGCCCAGCCATCTCAGCTGTTCTCTGTTAGAAGCAGCTTGTCTTTAAGATAAAAATCTCAGAAATATGCTGACAGGGCCATCTTGTGAAAGACAATTTCCTACTTACTTTTTAATATTAAAAAAACCCTACTTTTTTTCTTCTAATTTAAATTACAGAGACCATACTGTTCACTTTGATACTTAAATCCATTATCTGTAGGAGGCAAAGGCAGTCCTTTGAGTATTACATTCGCTGCTGTCAGATTAACAAAAAATCCTGCTTCATAACTGATCAGCTGTCAGAGATGCAATTTTAGTCCTCATCCCAGAGATGCCAGAGATTCATAGTGCCTGACATTTCTTTAAATGCTCCTGGTGGTTACAGTGCTTCTCAAATGCTGGGCATGGCAAGAAAAACCTTCCCAAAATTGTAACTCTTCACAGCTGCTCAAAACAATTAAAAGACGTTTAGAAAAAACAGTACAAATTTTTAGGAAAATATTAACACTGGAGTAAATTGTCAAATAGTTTGATGCTGCCAAAAGAGCTAGAGAATAAAACAAGCAAAAAAGAGAAGATGAAAATCCTCCAGTTCTCGTTCAGATAAAAAAGCAGAAGCAGATTATTTTGTGAGGTAGCAGTAAATAATATAAGTATTCCAAGTATGTTGATGTCTCTGTGTCTTAGAAATAAGAAAATAACCAAAAAATCTCGCTTTTCCTTCTAAGCCAGTCTACAACATTCAGGATTTGGCTCCATAATGATCTCAAAATGTCAGGCAAGAAAGAAACATATCTGAACATGAATTAGTGACTGAAATATTGCATATTAGCTAGTAGTTCCCAAACAGCACACACACATCACGACCTTGGTTCTCAGTACATGCTACTACTCAGAGGAAAAAAAATATGATGCATTAAATCTTATGAGTATTGGCTTATTATTGGCAAAACTCCATACTTCTAGCTCACTTCAGAAATTCTATTGGTACTGGCAGGAGTTTTTGGGCTGTAAAAAGGCCTAAATTTGGCACAAAAGATAGCGGGTGACTACTCTCTAGCCATCACTTTTTCTCAGTAGGTGATAAAGCTCTGATTGGACTGACTGACCTCCCTAATGGCATGTGACAGGATGCCTTCCTTTGGGGACTGGTAATCTCTAAATGGGAGACGTGAAATTATCTTCTTACAGAGCTGCCTTTTCTAATGTGCTCAATTTTGCTTCAGAGCCTAAAAAGCCAGAGCAAGACCTAAAAGGTGTGAAGAGTGCAGACACCGCTAACACATCAGAAAAAGCACCAGAACAAGGTAAGGGTTGGGGATCTTGGTGCTCTTTACAGGATTCAACCCACCTAATCTGCCTGCAGGTGCTTATAGGAAGCATTTTGACACTGGTTACAGAGACAGCTTTGTCTCCCCCATCCAGCCTCCTCCCCACAGCCCCTTTCCCATCAAACCGACCTGTGATGGTGCTTGAAGGACTTCTGCTAATTCAGAGAAGAGGGCACCCACAGAGTTTAATGTCTGCTTGTGTCGTGGGTGAGTTCCGATTTTGTGAACGTGAAAATCTTGCATTCTGATTCTTGGCAATCTCCCATGCAGGGCACATGCTCTGCAAACCCTTTAAAGATACGGTGAAAGAGATGGGGACTCTGCCTGCAGGAGCACTGAGCACAGCTACCCCTAGAGACCCCTCCTCTTGTGTTAAAGAATTCATGAGAAACCCAGCCAACATGCACCAAGGCAACACCTTTTCTGTGCTCTTACTGTGCTGCTTCCTGTTAGTTTCCAGCTTCCTTGCTCCTCACAGACTGGGGTATAAAGCTGGCCAGTGCGCCTGTTCCCTACTCCAGCAGGACAGGATCACAGGGGAAGACTCACTGTGCCTTCTGTTTTCTTTCTTTTAGCACAGTTTCATGGAGAAGGGCACTGTTCAGCCCAAAAAGAGCCATTCATGCTGATTTTTTCAGCTGAGTTGTTTTCTTTTTCTTCTGAGCCCTCTTTCAGCATTATTCCATTAAAACTGTCTGAGATCTGAGTTTTTCACTGCCTAGCATTAGGTGATAATTAATCCACCAGACAGTTTCACAACGATGCCTTCCAAAAGGAGAACATCCAGAAATAGCAATAAAATACAAGCTTGTGTTGTGCAGCAGTGAATGGAGTGCACACCATTCCCTTTCATTGTAGGCAGTGTGGGAGGCCATGCCCAGGGCTATGGGCAGGGAGGAAAGGAACAAGATGGAGGTTAACGTGGAATATATTTTAGGGCAGTTTTTTGTAGTTAGATAGAGAAGATAACAGTGAAAAACCTTTCTTGAGACAATGACTTGGAAGAACCTAGGCATGTTGACAATTCTTAGTAAGGATATTTAGGATGCATATTTTTCAACTAGAATTGTCACTGTTCTCACCACAGATGATACATTTTAAAAGTAGTAGCAACTGTGAGATGAGTCAAACTTAGATGAGATTGGCACCTTCCAGGTGGTGCTCTCCCTCACTCCCCTCATCCAAAGCCCTATTGCTCCCTGCTCTGGCTCTGACCCGTTCCCCCAAATCATCTTTATTTGAAAGTCATTTTTCTGTCAAAAAAAAATTCATTGCTGCAATTTTATTCTGGTCTGTGACTCAGATTGGCCATCTTTACTACCAGATGCCAGCTGATTTCCATTTATATGAACCTTCTAAGTGCTTAATTACACCGAGAAAAGATGATGCCAAAACAGAAACTGCAACTGGCCTGTTGAACCATTTCATAGGTCTGAGACATCTGTCAGTTTGATAAGTGTCCCTGGCCAAAGCAGAAAAGTGTAGGGTGAACATTAATGCTGCAACAGGCTGTCATCAGCACCCTCTGAGAGCAGAGCATCATGCAGGCACCTGCACTACACACCCCCCAGTGAAAGCACTAATGGCTCCACAGATGAGGCTGCTTGTAGGTATCCTCAAGAGAATGCCAGTTTCTGGGTAGCCTTAAATACTGGCTGCTGCTGCTGCTGCTTCCATACCTGTCACACATCCAGCCACAGTGGCAGTGTCCATGTTCCCACAGGGAATGCAGTCCGCAAAGAGCATCAGACAACTCCGGTGCCGACTCCAGCCACACAAATGGCCACCACAACCCCCACGCCAACGACCACGACGACAGATCCTTCCACCACAGTGCTGCTGACAACCACAACACCTGCAGCAGCCAGAACCACGGCAGCTGCAGCCAAGACTAGACCTGGACTGCACAGGGTCAGAGATATGGGTCAGTAGCATGGATGTTTGCATTGCTTTCCTCCAGACTGACAGCTTTCCTAAAATTTAAGGAACAAGACATACAGCTGGATATACCATGACATTCAGTAATTCAATGTAGAAATATTAGGAGTGGAAAAAATATGCAAGTCCAGCAGACCAATTCATGTAAGAGTAAGCTCTCCATCCCCAAATGCTGTGATGATTTTCAGGTGTAGAAGTCAATAAATAGTTCTTTGATTCTCATGTCTAGACTGAGAGTTCAACAGGCAGGTGAAGACTCATTTTAGAATTACTTTTTTGATAACTTTCAATAGATTAAAGTTGTAGTATATTTTTTGTAACAGCTTTTGTATTTTAAAGATTAAATTCTCATACATTTTTGCACACCTGATTTCCCTTAATCTTTCCTTCTTCATTTATTATTATTCATTAGCATTGTGGGGTTTTGCTTCAATAGCTAAAAATTAAAATCTGTTATTTTTAGGTTCTAGCAGTGTCCACCCGGCGTATGCATCTGTGGTAGCTGCAGCAGCAAGTAAGTATGGTGAAGTAGGTATGCCACAAGGCATGCAACACAGTGTATTTTAGGGCAGAAATGATTCAATAGCCTTTCAAGCCTCAGCAAATTTAATGATTGAATTCGAGTCTGGATTTAAACTGAAAACCAGACACTTGGCCTGCATGTGAAAGATGCTGATCACCCACAGTTCTGAGGAAGCCTTTCTCATGAGTACCTGCCCATTTCAGCAGTGGCAAAAGCTGGAGTTTGCAAAAACTTGAGACAAAGATTTTGCTGTTTGAATCATGTTTTCCTATTACTTCCTTCTGTCATACTATTTCAAAAGGAGGTTTGATTTAGTTGTAAAATACACAATGGAGAGAGCTGCAAAGCCATCTAAGCTTAGGGGTGAAAGCTCTGAAATGCTGACATACATTAAACCACTCTTCTCTCAAAAACCTCAGGCTGTGGTTCTGAGCCTGGCATACATGTGATGTTATTCCTGGCTTGCCACTTGTTATTGACAGCAGAATGGCAGCTGCTCAGAGCTCTGTATCTCAATCCAGGAGCCTGCTCCCAATCCAGCCTGCAATGCAAGAATATAGAGGTGTTTTCCCATTTGGTGTGCAATTGCTCAGATTTTCAGTCATGAAAAGGAGAATATTTTCAACTGTTTGAAAGGTTCTGAGCGTGGGGATATGATTGCTTTTGAGTGAAAAGAGATCTGGGCCATGACTAGGATCCGTGCTCTACAGCTGTTGCTGAGTGCTTTCAACTCAGCTTTGCTCTCACATACATTACAGCAGTCATCCTCACAGACAAGTCATTCAGAGCCAGGAACATGGCAGGGCAAGTATCTGTTGGGTCATTCAAATCTTGAGGGGAAACATAATTAAGTCAAATTTAGTTGTGAGTGCAGATTAAAGGCAGGGACTGGAGGGGTTAACCTTATCAAGTCAAATGTGCAGGCAGATACGTGCATGGCAGGGTTTACAGAAGTGACCACACAATTCAAAGGGGTTTAAATTCTGTGGGAATCTGCATCATTCGGTACCGAATGTGCCTGTAAACTTGGTTCTGCTTGTTGCTTCCTTTTCTATTTCTTATTCCCACAGCCTGAGCACTGAAGAGGCCTTTACTCTCTTTACTAGCAACTAGGAAAACTTGTTTGAGGTTCCCCAGTCAGGAGGAGATGCATGTTGAGAGTAAAGTTTTAGCAACACTGAAATCAGTGGGAAGGTTGTATTTGTATTAATAAGACAAATCATTTAGTCAAAAAATTGAAAAAACCAAACCAAACCAAAACCAAAAACCAGCCAATGACCGCAAAGCAAACAAGAACCTCTCAAATTTTCCAATGCTTTCAGTGGTCCCTTAATTGTAATTTGGATCCATCTTTCTTCACAATTTTCTTTACTGAAATTCTAATTCCCAAAGTATTAAAGTGATCAGAGCTAAGAACATGTAGTTTTGAGCTAGAGTGGTGGAGACCCACTTCTAATTTCACAGACTTCATTTCTAGGATTATGTACAGCATGTCTGTACCTGATATATGCCTTCCTGAATTCTCCTGACCTCTTTGTGATTCTGAAAGAGCTGGATAAACAAAAAAACCACAGAAAGTACAAACACAGTTTTGATGTGATGACCATACATAAAGCAGTTTATCAGTTTTCTGTGTCCAAGGAGCCTTTAGGACCCCTGCTACTATTCAGGCCAGAGTTTCTGATGATGTCATTTGTCTTAGCCAGAGTTTGGCTTGACTGAACAGAATCAAATATTCTCCTGTTCATCTTGGGTCACAGAGACTCACAGATCTACTTCTCACTGTGCATTGGTAGTTTGCCTGCAAAAGACACCTCAAAAGTAAATAGCTATGAAACCAAGCACAGTCAGAATGAACACACCATTTCCATTTCCAGCCACTGGTACTCGCAATAGTTCACAGAAGCAAAAGAAAAGCAAGACTTGCAGATTATCACATGAGAGCAGGGGCAAAACTCCCGCCCTAGTTCTTGCTGTTCCTTCCCTTTAATCTTCTGTTTGTCAAAGGTAGAGTAAAAGGAAAAATAATGGCAACTCTGCTCCATTGCAGGACTCCTGCTTCAAAGACTTGGTGTGGCAAAACTGCTAAATGAAAAAACATTAATGTGACTAGTGTGCCATATGACAGCTGGTTCCTACCTGCCCTACTAGGGCTTCTGCCTCTGTCCAACAGCAGTTAAACCAGCACACTCCTAAGGGCCACAAACTCACTTGTTCTCTCCCACCCCAGCTCTTCAAGTAGTCCTTTCTTGCCCAGCAGCTTGGACCCTAGATGAGGACTGGGACTAAAACCAGTACTTCTGTGACCACTACAATCACAAATCATGTCATGATCCTTGGTCAGGTTGAAGCACTGAGCTGGCAACCAAGTATCAGGCATGGAAGCCTGGGCATCCTCAGATGAGGTGCTTTCCTGCCCTCTGTATCCAGATGGGTTCAATGGCTGCATCTCTTTTCAGACAGGGACTCTAAGCTGGGCACTGCCTACCACGGTACACTACACAGCTTTCATTCCCAGCTGTGACTTTATAGGGTAGTAAGCAGAGAAGTATTGAAAAGACATGAGACATTGGTAGTGTAGGCACTAGAGAGGGCACTGAAAGCTCTTCCCCAGCAGGAAGACCAGTAGGGCTCATGCCTTCAGGAGGCACTGGACAAACATTCCACCCTGGCACCAGGGAGAACAACTGGTGTTTATTTTTGGATGCTGCCTTTCTCCCCAATTTATCCCTGACTACTTAACCCATCAAGGGTGCTGGCCAAGTTGAAGATGGCCAGGCATGCTTTGTGCACAGAGTAACTGCTTTTCTTCTAGAATCAGTTCTTGTTATTTACAAGGTTTACTCTAAACTGCATGTAAACTGCTGTTCCCATCCTTTCCTGCCTCCACACCTCCTTGCGCACCACAGCACTTGCTCCCAACCAAGATTTCTCTGCTCCACTTCTTTTATTTTTGCCCTAGCTCTTGGGATTTGCCTGGTGATTGTCCATCCCCAGTTCACCACAGACTTCTCCTAGTCCTGGCTTGGCCTCCAGCTTGCACAGAGCTTTGTTTGAATGAGCATATATTCACAAGCCACAGCCTCACTGACATCTCAGATTTGAAGGAAGAACAAGCCTTGCAACCTGGAAGAACCATTCCAACCTTTCTTCCTCTACCATCACCATGTTTGTCCCAGCCAACAAAAGCATGGTAGAAACCAGCTCATACAAGGATAGGGGTAATGTGCCTTTGGGAGGAACAGCAAGAGGGAGCAGCCCCAGAGCCCAGCACAGTCAAAAGGTGCATAGAGAGAAATCCACATTGCTAACATTCAATTAAAATTTAAAAGTCGCATAAAATACTTGGATACTGAGGTAATCTCTCTTGTACTCTGTTTCTACTGACCTTGTAAAGAGTCTTAGATGCACATTGAGACTCAGTCATGGCAAACATGAAACAAGGGGAGCTCTGAGACTCAGAGTTAATTTTTACCACCACTTTGGGACATACTGATCTCCTGTGTGCAAAGCCTGCCCTGCACAATCCCATACAACACCGACTGCTGCACGCACAGATTTTTCCCTCCGAAATCTGAATACTCAGCCTGGTATGGCTGTGGTCCATCTGGAGCTTTACAAGCTTAGAGTTTAAAAGCCTTGCCAGTTTTGGCAGATGAGTCTGTTACTTCCATAAACAGGATCTCTTTGGCATTTGGAGTTTACAAGGTCTCTCAGAACAGCTCCTAGAAATCCCATCAAAGGACTTCTAGTGGCCTGGAAGGTTCAAGTTTGGGTCAAACACAAGCTACTTACTGTCACCTAATTTTGCAATGTCAAGTTCCCAAGGAGCAGCCATTCCTGTTTTCTGAGACAACCTTCAAAATGGTCTCATTGATGACATCTTATTGATAAAATAACCTCCCGGGCCCCTGTCCAGCATTCACAGAGTCAGCTAGAACATTCCCACTGATTTCACCAGGCTTTTGAATTAATGTTTCTGGGAAAACTAATGAATAAAGGCTTGTTATAGGATAAGTTTGTTAACAGGCTCCTTAAGAATAATTAATGAAATGAAATACATGATTAAAGACATGGTTTTTATCTGCAAATGCTTTCAGCCTTTAGTATTTTTGAACAATGGGAATTTAATAACCCAATCACCTTAAAAAAAGGCTTTTGTGTAGAAGACATGTCAGACACATGAATTCTCCCACATTATTTTTCCATTGTCTCATTACTTACAGTCTGCCTGCTTGCTCTATCCACTTAATCTCTGCAGAAAGGGTAGTATCTGGTCTGGGGGGTTGTTTTGGGGTTGGGGTTAAAACCTTCCTCACACAACCAGGACAGTTGGATGGGACTGAAATAAACACAGATCACCAGTGTGAGTGAGAGAAAGAAAATTACAAGGGAAAGCAAACCACAGAAGTAACTGGAGATCTTTTAAATGTAGACCAGAGACCTGTATAAATAATATCCATAACTGAAGGGAACATTAACAAGGCTAATTTGCATGACAGAGCAAGATAACCCTTTTTTAAGCAGGCTCAAAATATACAGTTAACATCTGAGAAATTCTATTAATGACAACTCTATATATGAACCATTAATTCTGACAGCTAAAGAGACACTACGTGAAAAAGCTAGGTAGCAGTAGTCCTGAACCAAACACGGTATAAATCACACTTTTCCATTTTGATGTCTACCTAGGACAGGTTCAGGCTGCACAAGGAAGAGGACAGAATACAGGTATGTTTAAATTAACAACAACCAGTAGATTTGTGCTGCTCAAATGCTAGAAAATCTTGTGTTTAAGTTCCGTGTGCTAACCAATATAATATTTTCAAAGCATTCAGGGGCACTTCCACCTCTGCAAGTAACAGGAATATTTTACGACATGATACAGGTAAAGACATTACAATCCTCCTCTATTTCCTCCCCACAGATATTTCTACCACTTACATCTACCAAGTCATGCAGTTTTTCCCTCCTAACCATGTTCATAGCAGGATACAGTGAGAGAAGGTATCACAGTGGTCATTGCGTGACAACTTTTTTAAGGAAAAAAGTAAACAAGATTGATTAAGTATGGAATTGTTCTCAGAATAATAGTCTAAATCATTTACAGAGGTCTTTTATAACACTTGTTGTTGCAAAATGAGAGGCAAACATTGTGTCTTTGGAAGTCTGGGGGACTAAGACCTGACCAGTTCACAAGCCCTAAGTATGGTCAGCATCCCAGGACTCACTAGTTGTTCCAGTGCACCAGCTAATAGCTGCCCTGTGCAGCACCTGCTAACATTTAAACTCTTTTGCCAGCCTCTTTCAGTCCTTTTTCTTTTATTATTAATTCATAGTTTCCATATTCCTTTTCTGTGTGGTTTAAAAATGTGCAGAAAGACAATTGGGGGCCACAGCATCCCTTGTGATGATGCTTCTCTCCCCTCACCCACTGGCATCCACTGGCATCTACTTAACCTCTTGCCTCTTTGTTGGATCATGCAGGTGATCAGCACCAAGAGTCTGTTGCCACCTTCCAGAGGGCTGCCGGCTCTCCAGCCCACCTGGGTGAGCAAGACTGCTAGCAGCAGATTTTCCACTCTCTTTCGTAGTTTTAGCAACCCCAAACTAGCCCTCGTACTGCACATTGTTTTCCTCCATCCTGGAGGAGGACCAGGGCAAGACTCATGCACTGAATGCCAACTAGCAGCTTCCTGAAAGTGAAAGGCAAAGAAAAGCTCAGTCACTGGTGATCAGTTGTTTCAGGCCATGGGAATCAACATCTACAAACTGTTTCCAATTTTTCTTTAAAAACACTTTACAAGAAACAAACAGCCAGATCTGTGCAGCCTATCAAGTCTTCGATAGAGCTAAATCTTCTCTTCCTGTGGTTCACAGAAACCCCTAGGCTGACAGTGAAAGTAGAGGTTGCTTTTAACACTGAGGGTAGAAACATCACCCGTACTGTTCTCTCTTCCTGAAAGTGCAATTGATCCTTCCCCAGCAAGCAGCCCAGTCAGCAGGCACTTTGCAAGGCCTCCAACAACTTCCCAGGGGCTCCAGTGCTCTCAGCACACATACCAAACACTAACTGTTCCCTGGTAGACAGCAGAGTTTCTCAGAGACAGATTTTGTCTGAGAGCACCCAGGGTGGGGTGAGGGATGGGAGGTGGGGTGGCAGCAAGGCATGCAGGGCTGCTCCGAGCCTGCAGGCTCCCAGCAACAGCAGCAGAGCAGGTCCAGTGGTGGTTCCCAGGATGACCCAACAGCCCAGGCTGCCAGGGAAGTCCCCAGCAACGAGGCAGGTCTGACCAGCTGAGACAGGGCATCAGATAAGTGAGACTAGGTCTGGGTCAAGACAGCAAGGTACAAGACTAGGCACAGGTACAAGGAGCAAAGGCAAGGGCGCACACCTCCGTGCTGTCCCACGGACGCTTCCCACAGCCCTTTCTCACACACAGCCCTGGCCAAGGCAAGTGCTGCACTGTACTAGTGCTGTCCTCTGGCATGTCTCATCCTCTGACCCACTGGGGAGGGAGAGACTCCAGCAGATGAAGGTGTCCCTGGGCCCTGAGGGCTTTGGCGAGAACTGGGAATCACGGGAGGAGTATTGTGGCAGGAAGAGCCAAGTGGTCATTCACACTGAGGTTAGAGGATGTTATTATGCAGTAGGTATTTCTGGATAATTCCAGCCAAGTAAACTAACCCAGCAATCTCCTGGTCAAAATGACAATTTGTAGTTGACCTAGCTGCAGTATATTTAAAATGGACTTGTCTGAAGATGTACTCCATTCCCTCACTTTTCTACTCCACCACATTTCAATCTCCTTCTCTTCCTTCTGTTTTCCATCTGTGTTTGTCTTTCTCATATTTTTTTTGTCCATACCAAAGGAAGTGCTGGCTAATTCTCAAGCTAGCCAAATCTTTGCCAGAAAAACAGGAGAATACTTTACTTAAATCAAAGTCAGCGTTTGACCCCATCTAATTGTTTAAGACACCTCAAGGTCGCTCTAAAGTGATTACAAAGCACAAATTTCCCATCATAAATTATTCTCTTTTCTTCATCACAGAACAAGAAGGAAAAGAAATACAAACACATAGTTGCTGTATTCCTAATAAGTCCTGATCCTTTTTTCAGTCCAGAACCTAGCAGCTCAGATGTTTTGCTTTCAAGCAGCATATTTTTCTAACAATCAAAGGAAAATTCCTGAACAAGTCCTTGCTTTCTTGGAAAGGCAGGTTGTTCTTCTCGATCCCACCAGGTGTGTGCAAACAGCAGCAATCAGTTCTGAGAATTTGGCCATGATGTTGAGGAACTTCCTCTCATCAGCTCAGGTTACCAAAAGGATGTGCTGGGAAAACACCTTCCCCAACACACCAGTTATTTGTGCAATGCACATTAACTCTCTTTAAACCCTGTACTCACTTAGCCATCAGTTTTCAAGCATGTTTTTCAAGACAATTATACTGAAGAATTTTGGCGGTGGTGTCTTTCTTGGTTTTAAATAGACCAGTGTTGGAGTATTTTAAAAATCAACCCTTTTTTTTTTAATGGGTACCTACAAGTGAAGAAAAAAACGCCCTAAGTATAAAAACAGTCATTTCATTTTCAGATATGCATTTCATGGACAACTTTCTTCATTATATGTCTAGGACTACATGCAAAAAATAGAGCTTTTGCTTGGACTAATAGGTCTCTCAAAAAGCTGTATATTTTGCATATTTGCAGCCAGCTACCACAAATCCTTAGTACTTATCTTGTGTTTTATTTCATTAAAATAGTTAACCACCACAGGAAGTTCTAAATGTGTGAACTGAGAAGAGTGGTTGAAGAAGGAATAGATAGCTCATACCCATAGGGATTTGGGCAGACTAGAGTACCTGCGGACGTCTGAGCTGAAGAAGTTTTTAATTGTTAATATAGAAAAATTTCAGCATTGCTCCTACTGACAAAAAGCAGTATTTTTCAGCATCTCCCTGTCTTTTTTGAGCTTAAACAGCCAGATGTTAAAGAAGCCTGTTTTCTGAGGGTACTCCCTGACAGTGAGGCAGCAGCAGAAACAAACCTGTGACACACGAGATGAGCACATTCCATTGCTGCGATCCTTCAGCTCATACCCCTACATATGAAGAAGAGAAAAGATGGGCAAATCTTTATGCAGCTCCCCAGCTGCTTCCACATGCCATACCATTCCCACTGGTTTAAACAGGTTTACCACTGGAACTCACACTGCAGCATTTTTGTAGAGAAGACTCAAGAAGTGCATTCTTTGTAATTGCTCTTTGGCTGTTTGTTTTGTTTTTCATCTGGTCAGGATGAAAAGTAGCTTCATATGAATCTTATTTTTTCACAGTCACTGGGTGCTCTTCCACCCTGGGAGGGGAAGGCACACCTTTGGAGATTATCTACTCACAAAGTGGTTTCACTGAATTTTTTTCTTCTCAGTGACAGCATTCGAGAGATGTCTTAGCCACTCTGGGGACAAAAGAGCACCAGCTCTTCTCTGTGGGTAGGGTCCCCCTGCCCTGCAACCATCACCCCTAGCTCCAGTCACCACTGTTTCTTCGTGACTCTGCTGAAGGATGTATAAAACTGGCAAACAACACTACCAGAACATTGGAATATTCATCCTGGTTCTCCTCCAGTTTCTTTTCCCATTACTCAGACCTGCCCTTCCTGTACCCTACTTCTTCTCCTAAGCAAAAATCACAAAACACTTGTGTGCATCATGACTGACTTAGCCCTTCGCTTTCCTCACTTTTTAGATCCTTCATAGGGTGCTTAAGAAGTGCTCAGCATAAGGAGGGAAATCACTTTAGCAATGAAACATGACAGGGTTCCTCCTAGCGTAAGGGAGACCACACATCTTACCCAGCCATCAGACTCATCCAACAAGCCTCCCTCCCAAAGAGAAGCTGATAGCTCCTCATGGGAAAGGCAAACTAAGGACAAGGTCAGTGCTCTCTCTAGGCTGGAGGACACTGGCAAGCCCATGCATAACTTTTTCGAAGCCTACATTGTAGCTCACCTGCACAGAGCACACCAGCTCTGTGCAGCCTACTGGGTCTTCAATAGAGCTAAATCTGCTATGCTTGGGATTCCCAGGAACTGTTTCTCTCCTAGTCAGCTGCAAGGACATTCATCTGGCTGCAACCCAGAGCAAAACATCACTTTTTGGGAACATCTTTTAGCAGGTTCCAAAACCAAAAACATTTTGGGGTTTATTTAGAAGGGGCAGCAATTTTGATGATGTTATCCATGCCTAGTGAGTGGCAAGAAAATTTTTGACAACTTCTTTGTGTTTCGACAGGCTGAGGGGATAGAGAAATCTGTAGGTGAGAGGTACTTGCAGATTTTCAGTGAGAAACAACATAAACCAAACAAAAGTATACTGAGGTCAGTGCCTCAGTCTCAGTGCAATTTAGAGGAACAAGACCAAAACAGATCTAAAGAGGTGTATTTAAAACCTTCAAAAAGTTAGTGCTCTGAGAGCAGTGATACAAGTCTCCTAATTATGGCTTGAAATGTGGACATAAAGGTTCTCAGGTTTACTGATTTCCTCAGTTGTTCATGTAAGTTATTGTCTGACCTGACCTTTCTAAATTGAGTCAAAACTTTGTAATCTCTAATATTTTCACTATTATCAGTAATAATTATTTTTCTCTTTCATGTGTGAAAGCAATGGAAACAGACTCATGGAAACCTGGACTGAGCCTTTTTGACACAGGTAAATATTTAAAGCATCTAGTAACTAGTATGGGAATAAGTGGTTTCCATCACACATGGGAAATGCTAAATCTGTTTATTCAGCAGGCCCATGACACTGATGATAACAATCTCCTTTTAAGAAGTAATTACACCATTTAAAATTATAAATAAGGTATGTTGTTTACATCTTAGTAGATTATTCTGTGCTTTCGTCAGTCTTGAGTTCCTGCTTAAAGTAGGAGCAGAAGACATGAACTCTGGAAAGAGTTGGCAGCTACACTACAGGAAAGGGGTTCTAGCTACTGCAACCCACTTGTAAATGAGAAGGTATTTTGGGAATGCCACAGCTGAGTTCACAGTTTAGAGCTGCAATCAGTGAAGAACATGACAGATTATTCTGATGTCAATGTACTTAGGGAAGACATTCAGATAAGAAAAGAAGGGTTTAAGTCAAACACAAAGAATAATGAACATCATTGAAATTTTCTGACATTTTAGCCTTAAAAACTGACAATATGGGGGTAAGAATATTTTTATGAGTACTGGTGAAGGAAAAAAAAAAAAACCACCCTACATTTGTAACAGGCTCTAGTAACCTATAAGACCAAGACTTGTGCAACCCTTATTCAGGAGCAGTTCCCAGCTGCAGATTCTACATGTATAACAACTCCCTTTCCTTGGAAACATTAGAAGCAGACTACACAAGGTACAGACCAATTCATGATGCGGTGCTCTCCCTCCTGCAAGGGGCCTGACCATCCAATGTAAGAGGTCTTTCCCACCACTGGTTTTGTTGCTGGAAAGGGCTGTGCTGGTGGCCCTTGTAAAGGCTATTCCCTTGAACACTCTTCTTGCTTCAAAGCCATTAGTGTGCTTATTCAGGAAAAGCTACAGCACGAGGGCCAGGGTGAAGAGAGGCATTTCGAGGCAGAAAATGACAGATTGCATTAAATGCAATGAAAGGTTGGGCATGGGGGAAGGGATGTTGTTTTAATGGTTTCTCAGGAACTGAAGGGCCAGCGTAGACTAGAATTCAGATTGTCACTTCAAAGGAGTGGTTTCTGGCGTGGATGTAGTCTCTGCTGTCTTACGTAAATGAATGGGAAGTTTAATCAGTATGGACAGCTGTAACAATCAGAGAAGGGAACTTTAATTAGCATGGCGTAGACTGCCCATGCAGCGAGTTGAAATTCCCATGGCAATACCAACATTAAATAGGACTGGCAGAACAGGGAGGCCCACAGAGACTGACCACCTCCCCAATTAGTCGGGGAAGAGTATTTGGTGGGTGACCTTATTGTTCCACTAAGCACAAATCAGCCAGCTGACCAACAACCTTCAAGAACTGATAATTGCACTGGCAAATAAAAATGAAAAAAAATTGCACTGCCTACACTTGAGTCTTTACCACAGTGACAAAGCTAATGCCAGCTGTATGCCTGGGAAAAGAATATGGATTTTATAGGATGCAGATAAATGTGTGAGGCGAATAGCTAACTATGAATTATCTTTCATATACAATTTAGTTGCAAAAATGGATGGCACATGTTAATTTCTAATTTCACTACAGTGTTAAATCCACCTACTTTCTGTTCTGCAAATAAGGCAAGGTGGGGGAGAACTGCACATATGGGACACCAAGCTGGCACATGTGAGGTATGCAGTGTGCAGGCTGCAGGATGAAGCAGGTTTTGGTTTGTTGCTGAGGAACTATTATGTGCCTGTGTAATTAAAGCCTGTACAGGAATATACACAGCCAGGAAGGCAGGCTGATGACTATTTCAGGTTTTAAAGAAAAAACTCCAATCATTGTCATCCATGTGACAAAGAGAGGCTGTGCATGTCCAAGTCATGTTGCCTTCAACTTCCACATCAGATAAACTAACCATAAACTTGCACAAGCTTTACCTTCCTTCAAAGGCAGGTTTGGTCTCTGTCAGCAAGCCTTCAGGTCTGAGACAGGTCAGAAATGTTTCCTGCAGCAGATATCACTAGACAGAACTATTTGGTGTCATCCTTGTTTCACATCATTTTTCCTCAGTCAGGAACAAGTGGCCAGCCTCAGGGAGTGCTGCCTCAGCACCACCACTCTGCCTCTCCCTGCTGGTGTTTCCCCCATTCAAACGGGCTCCCATGGGCAAATACACAACACCAGGTGCACTCTCCCCTGTTCCTAGCCTGGCAGCTCATCCCCAGTGTGCAAGACAAGAGGCACAAGCCAGCAACGTGCTGGACAACAGCACCAGCCATAAGAGATGCAGCCAGTCGGAGCCTGGCTTGCCAGCCTGCCTTTGAATGCATCCAGCCTGCTCTGGCACAAGAGGGCCAGCTCCACTAACTGTGGGAGAGAGGCATTTCTGTAGCAAGAGCCTGCGCCAAGATGAGTGGAAAGCTCCTACTCCCAGTCCTGAAAGAATCCTGTCCAAAGTTTGGGCAGGGGCCCAGAGGGGCTACCTGGGGGTCTGCAGGCACCGCAGGCACCACATACACAGCGACAAAAAGCAGCACCAGCCCTGGGGCTCTCCTAACCTGGCCAGACATAGCAGGGAAATTCTCAAACAAAGCACACAAAGCAATCACCAACTCTGGCCTTAAACGAAGTAGGGCAACTCTTTGTGCCTTGTGCCTACTTCCCTCACAGGGCAAGGACTCCCATACAAGCAAAGCAGAGGGAAATCATTGCTTTGGTGCTGTTGTTAGCAGGTCTGTTTAGTCCCTGCAGTAGAAACATTCTTCACTGGCAGCTGCATTTCAAACTGAGAAGTCAAAGCACCCCTGTCTGGTACGGATGCTGCTGTGTGCTGAAGCCTCCCAGCAGGGATCAGGTACCAATCAGTCAGCTTAACACCAGGTACTGCATACTCAGACTTAATAAAAACATGGTCCCTGACCCAAAACTATGTGCAGCTTTCAGCATGCAGCTAGAAGGACACACAAAAAGGTTGTATTTGACAATTATAAGAGGCGGAGTTTAGACTTAACTGGAATAGAAATGGGAGTAGTTATAGAGGGGGATGGAGCTGATACTTCCCTCCATTTTCTTCACAGTACTCAGCATTATTATGGCTTGGTCCTTAATACCTTCAGCATCCAGCTTAGGCTGTTACACCTCCCATCATATTTAGGTGGTGACCTTCCCTGTTGTCCCTTTACATACACTGGTACTCTCTCATGCTGGGCTTGCTCATCACTGGCTGCTGTGTAGACGCAAACTCTGTGGTACCTAGTAATTCCTCATACTTTTCTTTATATAAAGTATGAGACTCACACTTTCTAAAGTTACCTTTTCACTGTTTATCTGAAGTCTGTAATCTTTCCTCGACTTACTTGGTGATGCAGATTTAAGGAAGTCTTCCTCCTACATTTCTTATAAAATCTAACATGCAGTTTACAAAAATAATAAGCTGATCTGCTGTTCTTTACACCAACAGCTTTCTTGATGAGTGTTCAGTTTGTAGCTTGTCTGATCATTGCTGTCTCTTCTGAGGATTATCCCAGCTAAATCCTCTTAATCTTGTCATGCTGTACTGAAAAGAAACAGCTCTTTGCCCTTGCTTAGGAAGGAGGTGCTGGACTGCAGGAGAGTCTTGCCAGACGAAAAGTCATGAGTGAAGTTCAGCATTTTCAGACCTTCTGATGCCAGTATGATGGTGCCCTGTGAGTCAGAGCCTTTCACAAGGACATCAGCTCATGTTTTCAAGGCTGCTACCACCCAAATACTTCACTTGGGTCCTGAGCTAGAATCCACTAGTGACCCATGAGGCTTTCCCTTGACTTAACTGGAGCTCTCAATTACCCTGTCTCTTTTGTGCTTTGCAAAATAACCCAGACCTCTGGGGGCACCTGAGGAGCTGTGGCTTGCATTGCTTCCCCGGCTCTAATGAGTGACTTGCTGCCTGTGACTTCCTCTCCAGACAGACAACAACATGAGAAATCTGTTGCTCATCCACTTCAGATGTTGTGCAGCTTATTGTAAGGCACAGTGAGCCAGCAGGGTGGCAGTGCTGGATCTCAGGGGAAAACCAGCCTCTGCTCTTGAGGAGCCCACCACTTGTGCATGATGCTCCCAAGCCCTTGTACTTAGGGGACTGACTCCCAAAGGGGAGCACCTCAAAGCTGGGGCTAGAAGAGATTCTGATGGCATTCCCAGAAATACCTCTGCTCTTGTTTTCCCCCAGGAATGATGTAGATGAAAAAGGGTAAGCTCCAAGGATGTCCTCCTCATCCTTGTTTCTCTCCCACATCAATCCTCAGGCCAGGGGGTCTCTGCAGTGACCCTGTTGCCTGTTTCTTTACAGAGCAAGGGCAGCCACCAAGCACGCACTGATAGATCCTTTTTTTTCTCTCTTTAGGCTTCAGTTCAAAGGAAGAATTGAATCCAAAGCCGCTGGAGCCCATCTCCCAGGGGAATCCGAGTATGTATTTCAGAATTAACTTCATAATTAAGCAACATTATTAATTACATATTGCTAGAATGCATTCAAATTAAATAGCCAAAGTTAAGTTTTCAAGAAAGGCTAAGACAAAAACAGGAACACACTTTTCTTTCTTGCAGAGAAAGAGTAAGCACTCTCCACTGACCCCTCTTATACACATAATTGGTTTTTGCTCCTACAGGAAAGGAAATAACAGCCAAAATTTAGCTTACCTGGGCAGCTGCTCCCCACCACCTCTTCCTGGGCAGTATCAGCTCCATGCTCCCAGGATGCAGAGCTTCTTCACTCAAGTACTTTGGTGGCAGAGGACAGCAATCCAGTGTGCTGCAGTCAGGGTTAGATGAGTGAGCCCTGCTGATCAGAGCAGGCTCCCATGGTGATGCTGTGTGGAGGCACCCTTCTCACAGCGGTGGGTGGGAGGGAAAGAAGGAAATCACCTGAGAAAGGGACCTGACACCTGCCACAGCCAGAAGAGAGAGAGGATGCAGAGGGAGCATCAAGGACCTTTCAAGTTCAGAGAGAAAAATGTCAGTTCACCCTACTCTAAAAAGGAAGTCTTCTACAGCCCTTCATAAAGGCAGATTTACTCATTAACTCATCTTTAGTGAGGCCCAAAGTAGCAGAGAAAGAGAAAGCAAGTTCTGAGAAGAGAGATGGGGTTGCCTGCTACCTCTTCATTAGAAACCACCCCAAAGAGGGGGCTTCACCCTTCCAACAGTGCCTGGGTCGTCTCTTGCCCATCCTTGGGCAGCTGAACACTGCCTGGACTCTTTACAGTAACTACTGAACCAAATGTCTATGTATTCCCAGGCACTCCTCTTAATATTTAAAGTATTCTTTTCCCTATCAAAGATGTCAAATACACCCAAAACTGATACAGAAATAAGGGAAAGAAAAAGGGAAGGCTCTGCCCTACAGACCCCACTGCACCTCAGGAAAGCAGAGCTCGGTGCAGTGGAGACGCCAGCAAGGACAGCTGTGTTTCCAGCAGATAAACTAAAATAAGTCACACCAGAAACAAAATTTCCATCCCATTGATAACTCTAGGACCATAAAAGCCCTAGTTCAGATCTTGTCTCCCTGCAAATCAGAAAGTTCTCACCTCCCTACAAAGCACCTTTAGTCTGTGCTCTTGCAGAGTCCCTCTCATGTCCCAGCACCGAATCTGAATCCTCCCCAGAAACCAAGTCTGTCTGTTAAGTGTATGTAAATCTTTGCCTCCCCAGACCCTGCTGGCTAACAAACTGCCCACTTTCCACATGTAGATTCCATGAAGTAGTTCCCTTTGAAGGACAAGAAATTCAGGAAAACTTGGCTGTTAATTGAGGTATTTGTTGTGGGTTCCCGACCTTGCCTCACGATCTGCTGTGAGCGGACATGGTTCTCAGTCACGCTCCTGTAATTCAGCATTATTAGAATTAGAAAAAAGAGACAGCTATGGGAGAAAAAATTGAAGGTAATGAGATGGGAGGCAGTTGCATAAGCCACTAAGAACAATTGGTGCTTTGTAGCCTCCCGGCTACCTAATGATTAAAACACAGTAGTTTGAACAGTCTGATTGGTAGGAGGCATCATCAGAGGGAAATTGAGAGATGGGGATGACCCAGACGCCGGAGGGGGAAAATGTTAATTAGCGCTCTAGTTAAGCCAAATTTTGATCCCACTCCCAGTGGCAGACCAAAGATGAATATTTCGCCACTAACTTGCAGGAACGTGAAAGCAGGCTGGCAGTGATGAAGACAGCATTTGCAGAAGCACAAAGATGAGGTTCATCTGTGTAATTAAAGGGAAGAGTTTGTTTGGGTTACAGGCATACCTTTTGTAGAACACTGCTCTCAGCCCAGAGAGGGAAACGCACAACAGCACACTGCTGCTGCTGCACACATGGGTAAAAGGCTACAACAACATACAAAAGAACAGCCCCCACTCAGTCTGAACATCCCAAACAAAATCATCATCCATGATGTTAGCTCCAGCCCAGAATGGAACTGATGAACAATTCTCATTCAGAAGTACAGAGTTGCCAGGATTGTTGTCAGAAATCCTGGATTGCAATCGCCTTGAAGAGATCCCAGTGTCCTTTCCCTGAGGCACATCACAGGCATCACACATTTCAGGAACTTCCCTCCCTTCTGACCAACATTAACACAGGAACTGTTCCTGTTATGTCCATTATACCAATTAAGTCCACAAAAGCGTCACCAAGGAAATTCCCTTACTTTGTGCCCTGCTGGTGGCCAGACCACAAAATCCAAGCACCGTGGCTGGTTTTACAAACTCCCGTCACCTCTGGGCTGCAAATAAAGCATGTGGAGCCCAAGCCGTGGCTCTAAGGGCACAGGACATACAAGTCAGCTTGCTCCTGTGGGGCTGACCTCCCTGGCCCCCAAAATGCAGTGCTCCCAGACTGACCCCTGTGAAAAGATTCTTGCCCTCTTGTCACACAGCCAAGCTCAGACGTTGTATGGGACAAAATCATGTCAAGGACTGTGTTTACCAATGAGGAGGAGAGACTCGAGCCCCCGGCTGTGACTTGTCCTTGTCAAAGGCTTTTTTGTAGAGCTTACACAGCAGGACAAGTCACTGGATGCAGACTTTTTAGGCTTTTGCTGCTTGCAAGAATCACGGCAATCAGAAAGGACTAAAAATATCGTCTGTGTTTCTTTATCTCTCCTCAGATTGCAAGGTTGATTTGTCCTTTTTAATGGATGGGAGCTGGAGCATTGGCAAACGCCGCTTTCAGCTCCAGAAGCGGTTCCTTGGTAACATGGCTCAAGCCCTTGGCATTGGCAGCGCTGGTCCTCTGATGGGCATTGTTCAGTATGGGTAAGAGTTTCCCAGACATTCCCACTGCCACAGGGCATGACTGCATACTCTGGCACCTGTAGCTCTACGGCTGATACATGCTAAAGGCACTCAGGAGCCAGGTAGCACAGACCACTCCTACAGCTTTTGTGTTTTATGTGAAGCAAAACACTGACATTTGCTCTAATTTCTCCTTTTAGTGATGAACCTTCCACAGAATTTAATTTAAAAACTTATACCAACTCCAAGGATCTAAGGAACGCCATTGAGAAAATTCAACAAAAAGGGGGACTTTCCAATGTTGGTAGGTGGCGGGGCTGCTTGCACATCCTCAGCTCAGGGAAGGCTTTGGAGCTTGAGCTATGGGAAGCCCACACCTCCTCACAGGATGCAGAGGCTGTGACCAAATAGTGCTTAGTGCTAGGGCAGGGCTAGTGAGAGAGCACTGCTCCTACCATGACCTGCATGTGTTGATCAAAGGGCACTGCAAATCCATCGCAAGTTGACAGGACATACCTGTCTCCTTGAAGGCAGTTCCCATCAATACTTTGGGGATCCTTGCTAACCCAGTTCATCACCCCCAGCCTCTCTGGAGCACAGGGAGGGGGTTCAGTGCAGGAGGGCTCAGGAAGCGCTGGCACCAGTAGAAGTGGCCTCCCCTCCTGCTCACAGAGCCACAGAAACTGCTTTCCCCAGCTCTCAGCAGTCTCCAACATTTGAGTCAGCTCTCTGCCTACTATTTCATGGGATATTATCAGACAGAGTGTTTCCAGATTCATAACTCCTCCTCAACTCCTCTTCTATTACAGGGAAGGCACTTTCATTTGTTAACAAAAACTTCTTTTTGGATGCTAATGGAAACCGAGGTGGAGCACCCAATGTGGTTGTAGTGATGGTGGATGGGTGGCCGACTGACCGAGTGGAAGAGGCCTCCAGACTGGCCAGAGAATCAGGGATCAACATTTTCTTTGTCACTGTTGAAGCAGCTGCTCAAAGTGAAAAGCAGAATGTTATTGAACCGAACTTTGTGGACAAGGTACTTAGTGAGCTGACTCTGACCAGGAGCTTGGCTCTGACTAAATTTTCCAAACTACTTCATTCAGGCCATTTTCCTTTCCTTTCCTTTCCTTTCCTTTCCTTTCCTTTCCTTTCCTTTCCTTTCCTTTCCTTTCCTTTCCTTTCCTTTCCTTTCCTTTCCTTTCCTTTCCTTTCCTTTCCTTTCCCTTTCCTTTCCTCCACATATGGTTATTTCTTTTCCTGCTTGTACATATTATCTTGAGTTTTTCTGTACAAAAACCAGGCAGTAATGCTGAGGTCAGAAAGGGGATGAAGTCAGTAAAGTTCTGGTTTGAGGTGCATCATGGAGTAAATGGCTTTTGACTGACTAAACCTTGGCATGCACCTGCAGTTCTATTGAGACAAGCAGTTTTCCAAATACAGAGCAGCATGACAAAGTACAATTGCAGCCTGTACTTTGGAATTGTTTTTTCCACGAACCTCCTGCTGTGCATCTCCCACTAGGGAAAGGGTGAGGACCCCTGTCAACCTAACGTCAATGTTGCATCTTCAAACAGTCCCACACAAGGAAAGGTTGGCACAGTCCCAACATAGGCACAGCCTGGTGTTTTACCTATACTGGATAACTCAAACATTCTCTTTCCACTGTTGATGAAGGTTATTTTTCAGTTGTTTCTGCTGCTATAGACTTCTTGTTAGCTCTTGGAAAAAGGGTAAAACCCTGCCATGTACAGCAAAAAAAAAGAGAATGAGAGCCTTGATTGATTTGTATTTGGCACCAACAGTAGCTGTCTGATCAACAGTGCTTCAGGACAAGCTGGCACCCAGTTAGGCCAGAGATATCTACTGTGGCAGACCAGGCTGGGCTTAGGAAACAGGGTTGAGTTATCTGGTATTTTCAGAAAACAGACTGCCATCTGAGCTGGGTTGCTCTGCCATGAAATAATCTCCCATGAGTTTCAGAGCTGCCCCAAAGAGCTGCACTATCTCTGGTCAGCATGTAATTGGATTGTAGTCTCATTTGCATTTAATGTTTTTAAAAGAGCAAAGCTACAGTGAGTCTCTGCAAACCTGCCAGGGACACAGCAGAAGTGAGAGTAGAGTGGGGTTAGAACAGGAAGGTAAGGAGGGAATGGTAACTTGATACTGCTGCATCATAACACTAAAATAGAAGTGAGACAGTAAGAAGAACAAATGAGAGCAGGACACCATGAGGAGCCCAGACTGGAGGGAACTGTAACTCCCTTGGAGCTGTTAGGCTTTATTCAAGTCAAGACCAGTGCCTTGGTCTTTTAAAACAGTCAGATACACACACCATCACAAAGCTGATAGACAAAGCCTTAACAAAATATTCTCACCCACAGAACTGAGGAACTGGCATTTAAAGGGCATTAAAGCCAAAGATGATTTGATCCAGCCTGTTCACATCACTACCCTCTTCCACACCTTGACTTCTCCCACATCCTCTTGTCCTCTTCTGTGCCAGCCCTACTTCCTACCCGTGCTCACCTGACTCCTACTAACCCTATAGAAGCCTCCCACAGATCTGGCCCTTATGAGTAGTGACTTATAAAAGTCAATAATTTTTTTTTTTAAACTCTTTGGCAGAGCAAACACAACGAGCCCTGGGTTTTTCTTCTTAGAAGGGTATGAACCAAGTTATCCTTGGCTTAAGCCCCAGGTTTCACTTCAAGGTAGTAGGGCTTCTCAGCAGGCAAAACTTTCCTTGTTGTTCTGAATGATGGGAGCTGAAGTTGCCACTTGGCAAACACACAGGCTCCTGCAATGTCCATGGCAGCCACGCTAAGAGCAGCTCTGTAATTCAGATGCTTTTCCCATGAACGACATAACTCATGTAAAAAACCTCGACAGGTGGCGAACTTGCTTATTACAGTTCTCTCACTACTATAATATCAGCTCCATCCCACAGCTCCTAAAAAAAAGGCAGGAAAAACTGTCACATTACACAAGTATCTGTGATGCTACAATGACATCATTTCCCAGGGAAGCAGATGGTGATTGCAGGAGAGGCCCTTTCAGATTCCAGCATTGCTCTTTCCAGGAGCGTGTATTTACAATTTAGCTACATACCCCAGCAAAACCAGGCAGACTGAACTTCCATTGCATTTATCCTCGTGTTGCCTTGCAGGCAGTGTGCAGGACAAGTGGTTTCTATTCCATCAACGTGCCCAGCTGGTTCAGCCTCCACAAGGTGGTGCAGCCCTTGGTGAAGCGAGTGTGTGACACTGACCGGCTGGCCTGCAGCAAGACGTGCCTCAATTCCGCCGACATCGGCTTCGTCATCGATGGCTCCAGCAGCGTCGGCACCGGCAACTTCCGCACGCTCCTCCAGTTTGTAGCCAACATCAGCAAAGAGTTTGAGATTTCCGACACGGACACGCGCATCGGAGCAGTGCAGTACACCTACGAGCAGAGGCTGGAGTTCAGCTTTGACAAGCACAGCACGAAGCAGGATGTGCTGAATGCTATCAAAAGGATCAGTTACTGGAGTGGGGGCACCAGCACGGGAGCAGCCATCAGCTACGCCTCAGAGCAGCTGTTCAGCAAGTCCAAACCCAACAAAAGGAAGATCATGATTCTCATCACAGATGGCAGGTCTTACGATGATGTCAGTGTTCCAGCCATGGCAGCTCACCAAAATGGTAAGGTTTGCTATCACTGCCTGCTCTCCCCTCATGCCTCAGCACTCATCCAGGTCAGCTAAATACAGTTTCCTATGACTTGAAGGCACTGGATGAAGCCTTACGTAGGAAGGCTTGTACCTGTTCTTGTACTTGTACAAGTACTTGTCCCTGGGGTCCCACTGAGGTCCAACAAGATCATCATCTGTTTTATAGCTGAATAAGGAACTTCAGAAAAAAAACTTATAAATCATCACAAATGCAGCTGTGTCTAGGAGATCTCAAGGGATTTTTGCTGTCTTAGCAATACAGGACTCCTTTGGCTTTCAAGTGAAGATAGGCAGATGTCTTCCAACACATTTGCACCAGAACAGGATCCTGTTGTTCAGGAGCCTGCTGTTTAGACCCAGAGCAAAAGCTTCACTACTGTTTAAACCTTTTTGCTGTTGGCAAAAAGTACTTCCAAAGCATAAGCTAGAGCTTTCCTCCAATTTGAAAATACCCCTTTTATATAGAGAGCACTGCAGCTCACTGCCCATTTTTTTGTGGCCTGCAAACTGCATTTGCAGTATTGGTCTTAAATAAGATTTAATACAATGAAAACTTTCATGCTTATTCTAAACTTCGGGTTTCTTTCCAGGAGTTATTGCTTATTCAGTTGGAGTTGCTTGGGCAGCCCCAGATGAACTGGAAGCCATTGCATCAGACCCTGCTAAGGAACATTCCTTCTTCGTGGATGAATTTGACAACCTCTACCGCTATGTTAATCAGCTCATCCAAAACATTTGCACAGAGTTTAATTCCCAGCCACGGAACTGATGGACTCAAGCAAGGCAGGACCCTTGGGTGCTGTGCTAAAGGCACACCAAATGCCACAGGAATAACGCCAGGCCTCAGTTCAAGAAACACTGGAGGTGTTTCCCTCTGGCACTTTCCAGTCAGCAAGGTTGATTGCAGCTCTGTCCCTATGCATGATAATGCTCTGTGTAGACTGTTTATTTTTTTTCCCTTGCAGGCATCAGAAACTCTGATTTGGATGGATAGCAAAGGAGGCAGTAAACATGGAGGGAATAACTGCAGCTGCTTGAAGAGCTGCTTCCAGCATAGAGCCTCAGCTCTCCCGATTCTCACCTTTGGATGCACACAAGCTCCTTAAAATGGGCCACCTGCTCCCTGGAGTGGCTGGGTCCCTTCAGGGAGTGGCCAGGCTGCTGAGCTGCTGTGGTAGAAACACCTCATGTGGCACTGCCCACCACGTGACACACAGATCAGGGCTCAAATACCAGATGCTTCTTTTGGAGTGGGAACACAACTCAGTTTGATTACCTTTTTAAAAGCAGGTACTCTCTCCATACGGCTATCTTGTCAGTAAGTTAAGCTTCAGCTGGTGTAAACTCAAGCAATGGGATTTATCCAAATGCTGAGAAACTAGAAAGCAAGTAAGAGGAAAAGGTCAAGCCCCTGGACCCTACAATCCTTAGCCAACCCCAGTAAAGCTTCAAATCCACATGGCAGCCAACATGCAGGAACTGGAATCTAGTCTCCAACACTGCATTAATGCTTGATCTTGAGAAGTGTCTTTCTCCCTCACTTCATCCTTCACTCTTGGGTGGTTCAAGGCCTGCCAGACGACAGGAGTGTTGCCAGGACACAGGAGACTCTTTGAGAAAAATTGTGGGTTTAAGTTGCTCACAATCAGAAAAGCATTTAAGACCCATCACTCTTATTAAACCACCACTCAGAATAGCAGTCTCTAGTGTGAGAGCTACTAAAGAGCCATTTACAGGATTTAACAGGAAATTATCTGAAGTTCTGTATTATACACTGGGAAAAGCAGAATTTCAAGCATTTACAGACACTCTCCCTCAAATTTAGGACTTCTTTTCTATGGATTGATTTCAAAATGTACCTACTACAGCCCTGGATCAGTCAGAACACACTGTGGTTTCTTAGGTGGAGAACCACCCGTGTCACTAGTCCTTGTGGGAGGAGTGACACACTAGAAGGACCAAAAGAACTGCCTCTCATTTTGGAAGCAGCAGTTGCTGGTTATGTTCCATCTCATATCATTTAAGAAAATATGCTCATTAAGCAAAGTTATCAAAGGAGCCAATAAAAACATGAGTGTTCACACCCCTTACGGCAATCAAAGCCATGCTGTGCCAGGCTTGTGGAACTAACAGGAAATGGAAAGAAATTAAAACTCAAATTTGCCATATTACTTGCAAATCAGGCTTTTAACAGCATTTATACTTTTAATAAGCATGAGCCAAGGTATTTATTAGCCACATAATTTTTAATTGAATTGCTGTAAGGGAAACTCATTTTTATCAGCAAAAGTAACACAAATTTTTAAATTGTTATGTTTGGAAATATGACTGAAATAGCTCAAAACCTGTCAACTAAGTAAGCATAATGCAAACTATTAAAATCAGCAGATTCTGCATGATCCCCCTGGTGTGGTAACATAAGACAGGCTGGGGTCCACTCGAGAGGTTATCAAAACCAATTCTGGATGAAACAGTGGTTTCACACAGTGGAAGTTCATCGCTTCCCCTTTAGAAGAAATATTAAATTTCAGTTTTAACTGGGTATCATCAATTCAACCACTCTACCCAGACCGAAAGAACAGGACACTGTCAGCTTCCACAAACATATTTGTATGCAGAGTTTTTACCACTAATCTGTGCTGGTGCACTTCACAGCAATAGCTTCTCGGCTTGAAAAAATGATTAAGGATAGAGGGTTAGGTACGAGAAGAGCAACTGCTGATACCCCAATCTTCTAACCGAGCTCCTTACTACCATTCTGCTGAACACATCTGTTTCTGACAGCAAGGGACATTACATGGGTTGGACAAAACTCAAACCCATAAACTGAGTTTACTGGGGACTTCAGTTCAGACACCAGATTTACTGTCTGAAAACCTGTTTGTTTGGGTCTTGATCTGGGATTACCTGAGAAAAAGGTCTAAATCCTAATTTACAGTTACTGTTAATACCACAGTTTAATTTTTAAAGCAGCAGGTCACCACCCCATATTTTTCTCCATACTGAATGTACTCTTGCAGCACCAAAGATTGGTACCCTGCAGAGACTCCCAATGTTTCACTTGTCACTTATGCTCTGCCAAAAGCACAGCAGTGGTGGCCAAGACATTAAGAACAGCTAGAGCACACATGTTCTTTAGGATGTGCATAAGGGATATATGCAAGGGATATAATTTTTTCCTAAAGCTTAAGCTTCAAGCAATGCCATTAAGCTTTCAAATGCTCTTTCACAGGAAAGTTACACTGCTGTCTTTTGTCAAGCATTTCTAAAGGGCACTTCGGGGTCTGTTGTTGTTCAAATGGTTTATCTTAAGTTTGCAGAACAACTATGGTGCTTGTTTCTCAATGTGCATTTTTATTTACTTCTTGGGAGGATCCTGAAATTGTCAAACTCTAAGTATGGAAGTGGTTTAATCCAACTCTTGTCTAAACTTAGATGTCCTATTCATAAACACTGTAAACTTAAGCAGAAGCCTCAAAACTGTTAATATACCCTTCCATTAAGAAAAGCAATCACAGAACACAATCCTCTTAACCTTTACCTTTCATAGCAATCAAATTACTTGCCACCTACTAAAGTCTCTAAATACTGTGTAATTTAAAAAACCAAGACAACTTACATATATAGATGAATGTTCAAAGAGGTATATTTGTTTTAAGAAAGCAGCAGAACTCCTGTAACATATACAAGCTATTTTGAGCTTTTCAACATAAGTTTCTATATCTTTTGCAATAAAATTTTTGTAAAGGCACATGCAGTGCATGTCATCTCATACAGGGTTAAAAAATAAACAGCAAATACAGCCCATGCCATTTTAGTTTCTGAAACACTGCTGACGTTATTATTACATTATGGAAGACCTAGCAAGGTTGGCAAAGCCCCAGGTGCTTCTATGTTGTCCTTTTATATGCTCAGACGAAAAAGATCCTTAGAGTGAGCTACCACAAAATTACCTGTCAGAGGAATCAGTCCCTGAAGCAGACTCTAATGACTGAAGGGCATCAAAATAATATGTACTTTCCAAAGTCTGCCAGATCATGTCCTTTTTGGAACCAGACTTCCTTTGGAAGCTGAAAGAAATATAACAGAGTCTACACACTTTCTAGTTGTGGGACTGAATCAAAAGACGATCTAGATGTCCAGTCACTTGATGCAGCAGAACCTGCTGACGGCAGAGGCATCCCAAAGAGATGGGAGCTGTCTGAACTAGTCACTGCACACACACTCTAGAGGGTGTCGTCTCATCACCCTCTCCCTAAGAAATAAACATCTTTGAGAGTTGGGCTGGTGGCTTATCAGTGCTCAGCAATCACAATGCAGACCACCCACCTGGGAATACCTACTGACACCCATGCTCTGGAAGCCTTTGAAGAGCTCAATTTCAGCATGTCCTGCCAACTCCAGCATCAGCCACTCATATTTTCAGTGAGCCACCAAATTCAATTAAGAGTTCAGCCATCTCTTCAGGGAGAGGTAACTCGAAGTCCTGTTTCCCCAGAGCGGGGGACACAGGATTTCTGCTGTCACTGTGCCACCCTGCACAGAAGGCATTGCCCACAGTGTGCACCTTCTGCTCCTCAGCTGCTGTCGCTTTGCTGGTTCGGCAAGAGGAGAGTTTCTCCATGGCTGCTGCTGACACATGGGCAGACAAGCTTCCCCTTCTCCTCCTCACACTCCTTCCCCCATGGCTCTCCAGCACACATGGGGAACCATACCAGTAACAGCTCTGGAGTTAAGCATCTGGCCAGGATCAACCCAATTTAAACATATTTAGTGATTTAGCACCCTACCTATAACCCCACAGAAAATTATCCACGTGATCTATTTAGAAAATCAAAGCAAGCAGTAAGGAGTACCAGAAATACTACGTAGACAACAAATTTAAGTCATATTTCTGTGGTGTACATACCTTAAATTACTTCATGGTTGAACAAAGTCACTATCATTCTGCTAGCTATTTTTCTCTGTCCATGAGCAACATTATGGAAATAACTTGATCCCTTTTCTTTTCCATTCCCATCTTGAGACAGTACCAGGCCATTGACACCTGCTAAGTCACCTACATATTGAAAACATTGCAAATGTACACCTATGCAGCTGAATGCTTCAAATTCCTCAAAATAATCTTTTTTCCATGTTAAACTGGGGGAGGAAGGGGGATAAGGGTTTTAGCACTGCATCAGCAACACTGCTCACAATCAACTGTGTCAGTCTTACTGAATGGCAACGTTTTAACCCCATCTCTGATTTCTAATGAGAACCCTGATAATGCAGTTCAAGAATTCCAGCAGTCACAGAAATTACTTCTTTTCAAGCACAAGAAATTGCAGAAGTTCCACTGTATCACCAAGTATACTCACTTTTCTCACATGGAAATCATCATGGGGCCATGTCTTGTTCATAGGCAAAAATGTAAGCATGTTAGGAAGGCATCCCACATGTGAGGGTCACTCGTACATTATTCACTAAATCTTCCCTCCTACCTCAGGAATCTTCTAGAGGCATTCACACTGGGGTGAATGAGATTGTACTGTCAATTCATAAAGCAATTCGTCCTTTCCTATGAGGCAGGAAGACGACTAGGACCAAATCAGGCTATTTTACACCTACCAAGAAAAGATGAGAACTTCACTTACCGCACCTACAAGCTCAGAAAAAAGAGGATAGACTCACTGACAACAACTTGTTCTGCTCAGTTCTGTGTAGGTTCTCCTGCCACCCCTTCACAGTGCTGTTCTGAGCACCTTCCTGTAGCAACGCAGCTGCCATCTGTGATGTGTGGTTTGCTCTCCCTCATCCTCTCCCCAAGGGCAGAACCACGCGTTTATTTTTACGCCGAATGAACGTTGTCCTCGGCAAGAGCCACGTGTGTGGCTGCGAGCAACGCCCGACAGACCAGCTCCTGCACAGCCGCAGCCTCTCCGCAGCTCTGCTCACCCCACATTCGCCCCCACACAGCGATCACGTGGCAGCACGTGGAGAGGTGTGAGGTGTCAACAGAGGCAAGCTGGTGGAGCAGTACGAAACCAAGACACACGGAGAACAGAAAAACCAAGGCACTCCTGTGAACAGTAACAGGTCAACAGGAATTTCGCATGGAGTTACCTCAAGCCCCTCCAAACAAGTCTACTTGTCTTAGTCTTAATGCACTTCCCCCTCCTAGCACTCACTCTAAAACCACACGTATCCATTCTGTGATGAATGCAGAATTATGAACACAATGCAAAATGTTGAAAAATAGTATTTATTAGCACCCAATTTACATAATTATATGGTACAAATGACACTTGCTGCTGCAACATTAAATAAAGCTGCTCTTAAAAACCATTGCTTATTTCTGGAAGTCTGTGTGATTTGCTCAGCACAGAACGCGGGTACAGTACACAGATACCCCACTTCACTACTGTCATACCAACACAAATACCTGCATGGTTACCTCAATGGGGTCTCATTTCAAATGGCACACAAACATAAGCAGATCTATATAATTTTAAATGACAAAATATTTATTTGACGTATTCAGGCAAGTGAATGTAGCTTTAAATATAACCTACCCAAGAAGTTTCACAAAATATGAATTGCAGTGAAAAAGAGAAAATTCAGGGCTGCACTTGAGAAGCTCAAAATTACACTGGCATATTTCAAAATAATCTCCCTCTGAATTTTCTATCTTTGCCATTTTAGATATTTATCCAGCATTTTAAACTACTGAGTTTTAGTAAGAAGTTTAATACTAAGTTTTTGAAGAAGCATTTCCATTTAAAGCAAAAATTTATACTTGTAATAATAAATGCTAAACAAATCTTTGGAGAATGAAACACTTTCATTTTTCTCATGTCCCATCATTAATAAGCCTTTTCAAAATCATGAAATATATTACATTTATGGATGCTTATTCCCAAGAAAACTATTTCCTTCATAAATTAGAAAACAGAATTTCTCACTCAAAATAACATTCACTTTTGTACAACGGTTGCATTTAAACAAGGTAATTTTGGTGGTAAAGCCTTGTACTGAGCCATACACAAAAATCCGACAAGCAGACTATTACTCAACAAGTAGGTATATCTCATTTGGATCCAAAATTCTTCAAGACATTTGAAACCCAACATTGTTTCAAAGTAGTCATTCAAAGCTGGTGTATAAAATCATAACCTCAGCAGAGTTCTGAAGGGGAATCTTAATGTCCTTTAGCTGTTTATATATCAGCCACAGTAGCCTTTTCACATCAACTATCTGCCATGGAAGTGACCCAAAACAGAAGGAGAGCCACTGAATTAATAATGTGTTAGTGGTTATCACCTGTAGTAACTTCTCCTAAAGAGAGCTGTCAGGTATCTCTAAGTTCTATTAGAAAAGAAAAAAAATTATATGAATATAAACAACAACAACAAAAAATCCAAGCTACAGTCCATATGACAAAGAAATTTGTCTTTTTTAACCTGACAGTCAATTGAAGATAATTATTCAAAATACAATGCAAAGCTGACAAACGTCAACAGAGAACCTTACAGCAACAAAAGTCATCTCATCATGGAGTTCCTTCTACAAGTTTTTTCAGATGCACTATTCAAGGGAAACATAGCACAAGACTGCTTTTCAGTTTGCTTGGACTATAAAGGTACGAGAAATCATTAGCTAACACGCTCAGTTTGCATTTCCAAAAGAAGTGCTAACACATATGACACAGTTTTCAAAACTGATGCACATTTGCAAATGTCCAATTGCAAGGAAACAATTAGAGGAGCCATACACCTGAAAACAAGCTACATTCAAAAGCACTATATCTTGATGACAGGAAGCATAAAAAAATAAATTCTTAATGGAAAAATATTAGCTTGAAGTCCATCATTTATCCCTTGTACAATGTTTTTGGCTGCTTTTCACAAATAATTCAGAAATAATGACAGTATTTGGCTTGGCAACAAGTTATCCTTTCCCTTTCAGGATAGTACAAATCCAGCTACACAAATCTTTTCTCAACATCCCAGTCCAATACCCTGGTGTGAGGACCAAGGGTTTCTCAAAATAGCCAGGAAGTAGTTTTGGGAGCCTGCAATTCAAACTTGAGGGAATGGAAGAAGACTGGCCTTGAGGACCATGTCAACACAGGGCTTTGAGCAGCTTAGAAACACATGCACAGGCATGGTTTAAACACTGGTGTGATCTCCCAGGATCACAGCATGGCTTGGCAGCATGAGCAGGGCAAAACTAGCTTAACACACAATACCACAATCTACGCTTAAGCAGGAAGAAGTTGGGCTAAGAATATATTATTATTAAATGCCTTTTTAGCTCAGCCATAGCTTGGATTTTGTAATCTAACAAGTCTCTCCTGACAACAAACCAGATCAGACCCACAAATTGTACTATTCAACTGGATTTATGGCTTCTGTAGTGGAATCCAGATTCCCAAAAACATCTTAAATGATACAGCAATTCATAAGCTTTCACAACTGCCTACAGAGCACTTACTTACAGTACTTACAGAGTACTTAGTCAGAAGTAAGTCAGAAGGCTGGGTAAGAGATAACCAACTAGAATTAAATGAACTGGGTGTAAGGAGGTACAATTTAGCTTTTTGGTATTGAGTGGGGTAGGGATGAAGCTGAAACCCTACCACCCTTCAAAAAACCACTCCAAGAGAAAAATCAATAGCCCTTTATGAAATTTACCCTGCAATAAGAGGTCACTGCAGATGAGATTTTAAGATTCTCAGAAAACGTAACCTCAAGGAAGAATTAAGTGGGAAGATAAAAAGCAGATATCAAAAGGATAGATAACCTGCACAGGGTATGTTCATTAGCATAGGCAGAGACATTATTTAAAGGTCATATTTCCAACCATTCTCCCCCCTGGGAACATGCCCACCAGCTAAACAAAAGCATTTGCCTGAACAAGGACTAGTTACACAAGACTCATCCTGGTCCTTCCCCATCCTCCCCAGGAGTTTGTTCATTTGCTCTGTTGCACGTAACACTATCTTTTACAAGAGGGGCTATTTTTTGTAAAACACGCCTGACATAACTGGAAGGATCAATACTGCTGTCCATCAGTTTCTCTGCTGCTCAGTAGGAACTGATGCAGCAGAGGCTTTCACTGGCAGTTTACAGGTGAATTGTTTCCATAACTGTGTTTGTCTCTAAGCTTAAATACACTGATGATGAAAGAGTGTTCACCTATTTTAACACTCTTCAACTAAAAACATTATCAGATTTAGATAAAACATTCTCAACACCTTCATGTCCTTATGGAAAAAAGGAGCTTCCTGAAACATCCAAGCATTTTTATCATGGAAATCTTTTCATCCTCTCTGTCTCTCAATAATAACAACTATTACCAAGCATCTCTATGATGCTCATGAACAGCAGCTGCCCAAGAAATCTCACAGTGCCATATCAAAGATTGCCACATCTTATACAAACCAATTTACCACATGGAAGACTTTAACTGTCATATTCTGATTTCTTCATTTCTAACAGTGTAGTCCAAAACAACTTACACTAAACAGCCACAAATTTCAGCATAGGACAACCACAATGCCTGCATTTTCTTCCTTAATGCATCTCAGGTTGACTAGGTACTTCACACAGGCATCAAGTAGGCTCTGGGATACCTGGGACAGTCTGCAAACACACTGCCAAGCCACAGCCTGCAAATGTTTCCAAATACACATCTTGAAAGGCATTAATAAAACTGAGACTTAATTATCTGATGGTTATGCCCACTTTTCAATTGTTTGTTTCCACACTTCTGCCCGCCAAACACTGCTCAAAGAACACATGATTTTACAGAAATTGCTGCTCCCCAAAATTACACTGTTGAAACCTAGGGAGGCAGGGAAAGAGGACACATCTGTGATCCAACAAATGTACTGAAAAGGTGGTGTCACTAAGTCCTTTATCCCTCACACATTTATTCAAATGGACAAGTTCCTGGTTACTTTAAATTCACAACTGAAAAACAGTGTTGTGTGACCTAATCACAAACCTGTACTGTGAACACCACACACTTACTCAACAAAACTACATGGGACTGCTTTAATGTAATATTATTTGAAAATACATGTCCTAAAAAAATAGCCTACAGTATATGGCATGTAGTTCTATAGGCTTCGTGCTAAAGAACATATTTTATCAAAATAAAGATGAATGGATAAAAGTAGTAAATCTTTTATGCGGAAGTTTTCTCTTTGAGGCCCAAAAATAAATGCAGATACTATGATTTTGTAAGAGTGACATAATATATGTAGAAGTTCTTCCAAGCTACTCCAAATCATTCTGTGTGTTTTGGTAACTGAATCAAATATGCAAAGCAAACAGCCCAGTGAAGTAAATTAAAAGTGAGAGTATTTAAACCTAGCGGACCAACTTTCAATATACAGAAGGACTGAAAATTCTCCCATTAAATTAGTTAATAAAACCAAAATCATTAGCACAGGCTAACATACACAAAAAATTATATGAGTTAACCATTAAAAAATTACCATGTAAATTAGATACAGGAAAAATAGTAATGGTAAAATGCTATATACTGATATTGCAGAAAAATGGTTTTTGCAAGAATAAGCCTTGGGTCCAGTTTTGTTTACACTTTCAATAAACATATGTATCACACTAATGAAAGTTACTAATTACACTGAACCAGGAAAAACTGCACATAAAAAGGGAATAAATAAAAATAAATTAGAGCCCTCAATGGTCAGAAGTTCAAAGCTTACTGTAAGACCCAGGATAGCCATGAAACAGGAATTAAGTCTCTAACTGCAAAAGAATCATAACATACTGAAAGTAAAGAAGAAACTTGAAAAATAGCAATGCTCAAATGTTATTTAAAGGAGTTGTCATAAATAAAGAAATACGATTTGAGTTCATCAGACATCAAAAGCTTGGTCTTCCTACATAAATGCATCATATTACAGAGGATGAACCCAGCCAAATAACAACCACACTCAATAGATGGCCCTCAGACTAAGTCCAACAAGTTGTGGAATGGTGGTATGGATACCAAGATTTGGAGAATTGAGCTTAAAGAATGAAAACAAGAAAATGTTGTGCAAAAAAACCAGACTAAAAAAACAGCTTGAAGAAAGCAGAAAGGAATGAAAATATACAGATGGAACCAGTGAGTGCATGCAGGTTCCAAATTACAAAGACTATGAAGAATATGTAAAATGGCACCAAACATGGCTTGGAATACTGGCATGACATTACAAAAAAGAGCTACTAAATATCACATAAATCCTCCTGCCAGTGAGATGTAATAATTGAAATAATCTTTAAAAGGAAGCCTAATTGTTTAGAACATATAAAATCTCACTGTCCAAGACAATATTAGAACGCACAAGTCTACAACCCTGCTTTAGCAAGCAGATGGACTAGATAACCTAAATAATTTTTTCAACCCTATCTCCTATGATGATGTTCAGAAGATCTGACAGGCTCATGCACAATACCCTGCAGTTCTACAAGTATGTGAGCAAGTACAGTAAAAAGACATTGACATCAATTATGAAGACAAGCACAAAAATATATATACTCCACAACCTCTTTGTAAGGCTACATTTGTTTTGTTTTGTTTTTTTAAAGGCACCTCATCCTCTAGCTATTGCCAGCTTTTAAAAAAATCACTTTTCCGTTTGAGCAAGAGCTCAATAGAGAGAAGGAAACATCTTTCAATTCACATTTGAACAGCCACCTCTTACATTCCAATTGTAATCAGAATGACAGTCTTTAAAAACAAGCATGCTGGCCTATTAGTTTTTATGTACAGCAATTTAAATAACTGTGACTACATACTGTATTGTGTAAGCAAAAGCCCAACATTCATTTCATACTCACACCAT
>VZTN01003830.1:4174-69693 GCA_013400515.1 Erpornis zantholeuca
TTTTTTTTTTTTTTTTTTTTTTTAAATATATCTTGCTTTTTTTTATTGCCCAAACAAATACTAGGTGTTCACATGATTAAAATCAGAAACCAGGAGAAGTTTCTGCTGGTGTGCTTTTAGACTGAGGGGACTTGCTCACCCCAGCATTCCATGAGGGTGGCCGCAGGAGAGGTGAGGTGCTAGATTAGGCACAGAGTGTGATGGATTGATTAGTGAGGATGGAGTTGGAGGAGGTCGTGGTGTACAGCCGGGGGTGCAATAGGTCAGGAGTTGTGAGCTGCGAGTCTTTAGGCACTACCATCCCCTAGTGAGGCATCTCTGCGCAAGACTTGTCTCTTCAAGAGGGATGTGCACAACGGGCTGCTTTCCAGTTCCCAGTTGCCTGTCCTTTTCCTCCCATTCCCCATAGGATGAATCACTGAACCTTCCACATCAATAAATCTCTGTTTCAGCTCAGGGTTTGCTCACAGAGATTAAAATACAAGAACTGTAGATTATGGAAATGTGTTTTGAGAAAATTTGGGTGCTTTTTGTTATTAAGGCTACTTTCGAAGGCATGAAAACTAATAATACATTTTACTGGGATTTGGTAAACTAAGTCTTGCAAACTTCAGTAGATGCTGAACAGCTTAAAAATGACATTTTAGAACAATTGATTAATTGCTTCTTAGAGCAAAGCACATGGGTTTGGGGTTTTGTTCTCTCTGTTTAGGGAGGATTCCTTGATTGTCCTAAAATAAGATAAAATTTTCCCTCTATGTAGTTATTTTAAGATTAATTATATTACTAATAATTTAGTGCTTCATTTAAAGGCATTTCAAAAAAACCCCAAGCAAGTTTATACTTAAGCATATATATGAGTTTTGTCCTATATTGCTGACATCTGGTTATAGTCTGCCCAGGTTTTTTAATTTAAAGGAAATTCCACTACATTATGATCCATACGCATTAAGAGAGCAGTGTTAATGATTCTACCTTTTCCTATTGGATTCCTTCCCTAATTATAAGTTGTTCTGTTTTGGTTTTTTAAGAGCAAAAAATTGCATAATATATCTAGTCTGGAGGGCAATAGTGTTTGGTAATGTATGTTTTCTATTATTTATTTTTATGTAAAATCTGAAGATTATACATGCTCCAGAGCTTAATTATGCTTTCAGCTGCTGATGCTGTGAATTTCAGTATTCTTTTCCAGTTTGGTTATTCTAGAAATAACATCTAAAACTGTTTCCCACATCACAACTGAAGAGTTGTCATGTTTATTTAACCAGCTACATCTGGCTTCCAGTTTTTCACAGCTGTGCATGGATTCCTGTTGTGCCCACAGAGCGCAGAAGAATTTTTTGCTAAGACTGGTTACGTTTGTTGAAAGAAGTGTTCTTTTTGTAAGAGAAGGGATTAAATGTTTTTCAGATTGTACCCTACCTCACAGATTCCTTACTCCTTAGAGGACAACATACAGATCTTCTGGCACAGAGTCACTTCTGGCACCACTGCATGTGGAAAAGGTTTTTCAGTGGTGTTTTTGGGGCCAGGCTGAAGATGGTGAGGTCAATCAGCAGAAGCAGCCAATGCCAACTCTTAGCCCTCATACTGTCATGCCATGGGAGCCAGGAAGGTGTGGAACACTGCCTCTGCCTTTCAGTTCCTAGAGACAGACACTGCCCTTGGCCTTCAGGCAGCATGCTGCAGTCACATGTAAGAAGTGTAATCTGAAAGGAGAATTACAACATTACAAATGTTTAAAGGAACAAGAATCTACTGAGACAATAGAAGCTGTACTACTGATTTAGTTTAGTTATATGAATAAAATAAGTATATGTTTAAAGCAAAGAAGTTGCTTTGTGGGAAATTGAGTCCAAGAATAGAAATGTCTTAAGATGTATCTTGGTATTCTGTCATTTTATGGATCTGCTTTGGATAGGTCTGTTTTGGGTGATACTTCACCTTTGTAGTATGCAATTGCTCCAATTAGCTATTTGGAGAAGGAGGACTGTCAGTTCTGTAACTCTGCTTTTCTACTAGCTTTTATAATACTGCTTAAGGTCTATCTAGGTATCTGTGAGTTTTAGATTCTCTAGTACTCAATATTTAATTTGGAGTATCTCTCTTAGTTTTGGTTTGAGACAAATTTAGAGGACACTGGTGTAAAAGCAAAAACATGTATTGGAAAGATTTTATTTATTAAGATCTGATTTTGACATTTCACAAGGATTGGGAAAAGGGATATTTCGCATAGTCCAGTTATTAACTAGGTTATTTTTCTGATGTTTATGTAGGCTTAAACTGATCTGACTAGTTTTCTTGTGCTTTCACTTACTCCGCCACTGGTATAATGATTAGTTATTCTCTGAAGGACACAATCTGATTTTTAAAGTTATGAAATAGGATGTTTTAGTAACTTTTGCATGCTCGAGCCTTAAACAAGTGTTGAGTTTTATTTTTTACACAGGATCCACTGGTCTATGATTTTTCTTACATTAAAAAGCTTTTATTTTACTCCTTTTCATTCACACATATATATATGCACACCTATATATATGCTGAGAATAAACCTTATACAAATCCTTGTTGCTGTTAAATCACTTGTTAAAGTTCACTGGTCCTCACAGTTTTGTTTTGTTCTTTACACAGGAGCCCTTACCAAAGTAAAGGAGAGTAAGCGGCACGTGGAGGAGGGGAAAATGGAGCTCCAAAAAGCTGAAGGCATTCAAGAACGCTGTAACATTATTTCTTTTGCAACCCTAGCAGAAATTAATCATTTCCACAAAATTCGTGTGAGGGACTTTAAATCACAGATGCAGCATTTCTTGCAACAGCAAATACTCTTTTTTCAAAAAGTGACACAAAAGCTAGAGGAAGCTCTTCACAAGTATGACAGTGTTTAGTCTCTGATTTGTGGACTTTGCTCAGCACAAGTGTGACCCAGGCAGCAGAGCAAATGCTGCTGAAGAGCTGTTGCCAGTGGTAGGTGGCGGTACAAGGATGGGTTTGTGTTCACCTGGAACCCGGGTTTAATCTCCGATTATGGTAGAAAGAAAACAGTTATAGGGCTATGTAGTAGAAACAGTACCACGCATTGTAACTAAGTTATACTGTGTATGCCTACAACATTGTAACTCTTTTGAAATAATGAATATACTATTTGCCTTATTGCTTTTTGAAATACAGTATCTTAGTGCATACTTTGTAGACCTCAAAGCCCTTTGGGTATTTAAGGAAGTTGGCTAGATAATAGCCCGCTTCAGATGCCTTTTTACTCTCCTAGATTTGGATTTCCTAAATTCAAACAATTCTCTGTTTACAGACTCCTACTAGAGCAGCTATGTGATTCTGTGCCTTTAGACTCTATNGCATTGTAACTAAGTTATACTGTGTATGCCTACAACATTGTAACTCTTTTGAAATAATGAATATACTATTTGCCTTATTGCTTTTTGAAATACAGTATCTTAGTGCATACTTTGTAGACCTCAAAGCCCTTTGGGTATTTAAGGAAGTTGGCTAGATAATAGCCCGCTTCAGATGCCTTTTTACTCTCCTAGATTTGGATTTCCTAAATTCAAACAATTCTCTGTTTACAGACTCCTACTAGAGCAGCTATGTGATTCTGTGCCTTTAGACTCTATTTTTCCTTTTCTAGTAAGTCACATTTTTATGATTGAATGAATGAAGGGTTGATGCCTATGATGATGAAACCTCACATTGACTGGAAAAAAATCAGCTGCCATCCAGTTTGCATAGCAAGTACTTTCTTATGACAAATGTTGGCTCAAAAGGGAGAACTTAAATTTATTTACACTTTCCCTGAAAATGAAGACTACTTGTTACATGTACTAGGATGTTAAGCACATGTACAAAAATACACCACTTAATGCCCTTTCTGAAATAAATAATGCAGTGAGGGGTGGTTTTTTTTGCTATACAGTGTTACTGTGAGTGGATATTTGAAGAGTTAGCCTAATAAGAATCACATATATCAAGGGGATATTAATGCAAGCTTTGTGGCTGCAACTTTTTTTTAAGTTTCAAATCGTTTGCTCTTTGTTCAGTTGCTGATTCAGTTTAACTTCAGACTTGCATCTGCATTGCCAGTTGTCTGAGTTGAAAATCCACTGTGATTCATTAGTTTACTAAGTTAAAAGTTTTCGGGGATGTTCAGTGATATAAATGATCTGAAGTCTTGGCTGAACTGACTTGGAAAACAGGTGGCATTTTTATGTTTGTAACACTCAAGAATTAACAATTGTCTTAATTTTTGTATAAATATTTTTGACAAGCAGGGTGCATTTATATATATGTAAACACTATCTTTTAAAGAGATTTATGGCTTATTTCCCTTGAATTAAGTCTGAAGTCTGTATTTCTTACCTATTGGTTTCCTTCTTATAGGTCAGTATGAAAGAGGGTTTTTGTTTATCCTATCTTTTTTCTCCTAAACGAAAATAACAGAACTTTGCAAGGAAACAAAATTTTTATTTTTTTGTTTAATTGAATTAATCAAAAATAGCTTAAACAAATGAAAGCCTGGAAAAGGAACTTGAGTTAAGTTACAGTTAAGTACAAATCATTCCTCATCTATGCAGCAGAAATGTGCAGTTCTTTCACTCGATCATGTGAGTTTCTGTAGTTTAACCCCACACCTCTGTTTCAGAGGAATAAAATATAAGAATATAGTTTTGGTTCTAAGATTCATCCCCAAGTGTTTGGAGATGGCTGTTTTGCACAAGCTGTGTTTGGCGTTGCTTCTAGTACATACACAGAGCAGTAAAATACAGAATAATGAAGAGGGGAATCAAGTATTTGTAAAAGAAAGGACAATCAGTAAGGAAAGACACAATTTCCAGCCTGCTTGAAACAGTTCTGCAAACAAGATTGACCATAAAATAAGGACCACAGTCAGAGGGCTGACTAGCTCTTTACCTTCCTTATGGTGTCTCATTCTACATTCAAAACTCACCACTTCCCCTAACAGTTCTTCCCAGCAGTACTCCTGCTTTCCCATATGTCATTTAATTACGTGACAGAGTGATGAGCTAGGTTTGAGCTGGGTTCCATGGCTTACGTTTGCTTAAGCCAGATACTGTTTTAGTGAATGTCTTTACAGTAACTAGATCAGACTACAATCAGATTCTATGTGAAGGTATTAAGACCTATTCAGAAATTGATCTTGGTTCAGTTGAAGTATTTTAGGAGGTTAGTATTAGTGACATGTTCATGTCTGGGAGAAAATTAAGCTGTGATATGTATTCATACAACATTATCAGACAGGTACAGTTTTCCCTAATAAACTGTCATGGCCTTTACCTTATTTTCTCATTTGTGAGTTTATTTGGGCGGGGGGAAAGTGTGGGTACTAATTGGTTAAATTCAATGAGCCAGAAAGTCTTGACTGGAATCCTAATTTAAATTGTTGCAGAGTTCAGAAAGGTTCAAGTCTACATCTATATTAGCATTTTCCTCTTTTCATCAGTCATTCTGGAGTTGAACTGTCTGATGGGTGGAGCACAAGGAGTTACAGTAAAGAGTGTTGCATCAGGCTGGCAACTGATCACCGGTGGGGTTCCACAGAGCTCGATCTTAGGCTCTGTGCTCCTCATAAACTGCTTGGATACAGGACTCAAAGGGATACTAAGTTTGATGATGAGACTAAGTTGGGAGTAACTGTGAGCTTCCTTAAAGGCAGAGAAGCCCCACAGAGAGACATGGATAAATCAGAGAATTAGGTAATCACCAACCATATGAAATTCAGCAAGGGAAAAGTGCCAGATTCTGCACCTGGGATGGGGCAGGCCTGGATGTACAGACAGACTGGGGAATGAGAGGCTGGAGAGCAGTGCCATGGAAAGGGCCCTGGGGGTCCTGGTCAATGGCAAGTTGAACAAAAGCCAGCAGTGCCCTGGCAGCCAGGAGGGCCAAGTGTGTCCTGGGGGACATCAGGCACAGCATCACCAGCTGGGCAAGGGAGGGAATTGTCCCCTCTGCTCTGCACTGGGGCAGCCTCACCTCGAGTGCTGGGGGCAGCTTTGGGTGCCACAGTGTAAGACATGAATGGAGAATATCCAGAGGAGGGCCATGAGGATGTTGAAAGGTGTGGAGGGGAAGCCTTATGAGGATCAGCTGAGGTGACTTCCTCTGTTCAGCCTGGAGAAGGGGACACCTTGCTATGGTCTTCAATATCCTCATGAGGGGAAGAGGAGTCTCTGTGGCAACCAGTGACAGAACCCAAAGGAATGGCCTGAAGTTGTATCAGGGGAAGTTTGGGTTGGATATTAGGAAAAGGTTCTTCACCCAGAGGGTTTTCGGGCATTGAAACAAGCACCCAAGCGTGGTGGTGACAGCAGCAAGCCTGACAGATTTCAAGAAGCATTTGCTCTCAGGCACATGATGTGACTCTTGGGGATTCCTGATGAGTCTCTTCCAGCTCAGCATATTCTATGAGTTTATGATTTAGGGAGCCTGGACTCCATTAATGTTTGCTGCACTATACAAGAACTAGAGAATTAATTGTATTTGGAACACATACATTGACCATTTATGACTGACTGACTACTGAGTGGTGTGGTCTGGGATCCAAATATACTCTACAGTAATATGAATGTATATTGTGTGGGACTATGGAATCACCAAAGGAAATATAAGAATTTTAATAAATAAATGTGAAATAAAGCAAATTTGGTCTGTATCATAATGTTAAATGTCTTTGTTTCATGTAATTCATGTAAATTTTTTTTGATGCATCACAGTTTTTGTGTTGATAAGAAGATTCACCGAGGTATTGGGTTTTTTTTTAAAAGTGCTGAGTCCTATGAAAACTGGAATGAACCCATCAGGGGAATATATCTATGTAGAATCACCAGCAAGGGGAGTGTGAATAATATTTCTGTTCAATTGTAGGGTTAATGGTTAGAAAGCAGCAGCATGTTAAAATTATTAGATGTTTGATTCCTATACTTTTTTTTTTGTGATACTTGCAAAAGAGAGTTACCCCTATGATTCATGCATGTTCTCTAGATTTTCTCTAACTGTTTCAGGGTCCAGTTGCATGGTATGCTTGATTTATAAGTCTTGTAAGACTCAGCTAAGAGAGATCAATAGAAGAATTGTGTGGTGATGAAACATTCAATACAAGTACCAACAGAACTTGATAAAAAGGAAGAATATGTTGTGAATAAAATTGGTTTGGTTTTAGAAAGCTATAATCAACTGCCTGCACTGAAAATACCTACATTACTTGGTGAGGCACAGGTATCTTTCTGGTGAATTAAAAGATCTGGTTGGGAGTACCTGATTACTTTGTCAGACCTTCACCATTCTGGCTAGCATCTTCCATGCTGGTTGTCTGCTCCAACCTGAATTCTTCTGGGAAGCTTAAGTGAGAATTGGTTAAGTGAGAATTGTTCAGCTATTTTTTTAAAAGGAGTTACTAAAAAAATTTCTAAAGGAAGTTTTCTTTTTCAATTCTGTAAACAACTTGGCTGGAAATCTTTACTTCTTTCATACTTTGGAGAAAGGACTTAATATTTGGCAGACTCATTATCTTTAACAACATTAGATATGCTTTCTGCACTGCCAGTGTAAATTTGTCTGTCAATTTCCAAGTTGTACTAAAGTTTCTCTGAGTCCTGCTGTGGTGAATTTTGACAGATATATTTTCTGTAACTTCCCTTTGCTCCAGGCAATCTTGATTCTAATCTTAGTCAGCAGTGGCTAAGGGAGGCTTTGTCTGTAATACTTTTTTATTCAGAGCAGGCTGAACCTCTCAGAGTAGAAGCTGAACAAAGGAGCTGTCAATAGGTGCCAGCTAGCTCTGTGCTGGCCACAGGAGAAGAGGAGCAGCAGCCTGCAACCCAAGTTTGATGTTGTGCCTGGCAGCTACAAGGTGGATGTCAGAGATAGCTGAAGAGGAATGGGAAGATTAGAAGATGGTGAGGAGAGAAAGCCCTGTGATTACAAAAGCCTTTTCCTAATTATACTTTGGGCTTCCAAAGCATCCAAAGCCTTTTGCTGTTTCTAGATAGCCATCAGGAGCAGGCAGAAAATGGGTAACTTTAGTTCTGCTGGTGGTGAGGACAGCAACATTTTGTTTCTGTCATTACTTTTTTTGCTCAATGGTCTCATGGGCAGTTGAAAACTGTTGAAGATCTAGATTTTGGGGCTGAATGAGTAATTCAGGTGCAGTTAGGCAGCACAGTGGGTGTTGGTGTGGCCTCATGCTCCATCATATGCTTTTTTCTTGGGAAGAGGAGATCAATTTAGGAAATAGTTCACATAAAAAATGCTGTATTAAGGAATACTAAGATTAATAATCTTGTAAAAAAAATTGAAAAATTAAAAGAAAGTTCATATTTAAAGTTGCCTGTGTAACTAGTATATCAAGACACATCATGAGACATGGTCAAAGAACTATTTGCACTGTTTCCCTGCCTGATTAAGTGCACATGATATAAAGCATTGTCCTAGTCAACTTAAGATCTTTCAGAAGGTTGTTGTCTGGATAATCCTTACTCTTTTGTAGCATCAGTTGTATTCTGCACCATGAGACCAGCAGATGGAAGATTATGTATGGGTCACTGTCAGCCTGCAGAGTGTGTTCAGAGAACTCGACTCTGTCCCTGTCTCTACCCAGGTTCCATGCAATACAAGCCGTGTGAGATAAATAATTTATATGCTCTCCATTTTGTGTAGGCTTCAGTTTAAACCCAGGACTTACACTGAATAAAATGCTGGGAATTCACAGTTTTCACTAAAGATTATGCACATTCTGCTTTGAATAAAGGAAATGCTTCAAAATGCAAAGTTGTCTGCGCAATCAGAAAAAATAATCAAGTATTCATTTCTTTAGGTAGACCAGCACAAATTGGAGGACATTTGTAATCCATTAGCTGCAAAAGAGGAATAGTAAACCTGGGTCGTATTGTTGGAATGTTGCAAATATAAATATAAACTCCTTGAAATTAGTTTTCAGATATTGATTTATTTTTAAAAATCACTCCTAAGAAAATTAGTATTTAGCCTTCAGAATGAGGTATGAGTATTATTTAGGAAATAAGGGATGGGGCCACATGTAGTGAGGATTCTCAGTCAGGTACTGTTCATTCTGTGAATGGAATGATAAAGGACTTCTCAGATGAATCATAGAGTGATCATGTCATTGAAGCTCATTTTTGATGTATATTCACAGGAAAGCTGAATTAGCCACATGGGTTAACTTACTTCTGGCATTTCCTAAGGTTTGAGATGCTGCTTTTGTAATTCAGTAATTTCTCAGTGTAGCACAGTGCAGTATAGTATGTGTGATACATATAAAAGTAAATTGTGTAATATATGTAAGTAGTGTAATTTCAGTATACTTCAGACTCATGCAGTTGGCAGCAAAGCTCAGGCATGCCCTGAGTTAATTTAAATACAAATTACTTTTAGATACAGTAACTCTTAATTTTCTAAATTTAAAAGGCATCTCCTGTTCTGAGTGACTGATAGACTTGCCACTTGGCAACTCGTTTTAAAACTAAGCACTTAATTTGGTCCCACTTTAAATCAATGGGATTTTTTTTTTTTTTGCTTGACTCCACTGGGAAGAATATCAGGCTCAGTGAGTTGAAATTACATCCCTCCATCAACCCAGAAGCATTCAGCCCAGAGTATTCCCCTCATGTGCTCATTTACAACTGAATCTAACATACAGAATTTTGAAGTTGCCTGTCAAAAAGCTCTATCCTGCAATTTTAATAAAAACTCTCCCCTGTTTTAGGGAATATGACATTATCATTTGAAATGAAGAATGGTACTGCTTCTGGTTTTAAAAGACATTTCCAAGGAGGATGAAAACCTTCTGTGAGAAGATAAAATCAGGAATTTTTCATTTCATCTTTTCTCTCTTGAGCCTTTTAATTGGCATTAAAAACTATTTTTTATGGAAAAAATAATGCTGCATGGGAGAATTTTACATAAATACATCAAAAATTTTAGAGCTAGGTGAAGCAGTACAAAGTTTTATTTGTAATGAGTTAGAGCGACTGTATTTCTCACAGTTGGTACACCGCATGCTATTTTTTAAGACCCCTTTGGAAAAAAAAGCAAGAGTCAGTTCTTAATTAAAAATTGAGGTGGTGAAATAATATTGCAAGAGTATTCTCCCTTCCCTTTTTAGTCGCTAGCCCTCAAGTAAGTGTTGCTGGAGACATTTAGTTCCTTCACTGTCCTTGAGGGGCACTTGACTGGGTCCCTGTCCTGCAGGAGGCTGCCATACCCATCACGTCCACCCCGACTCGTCCAAAGGTATTGCAGAAAGAGCCACAAACAGCAGCTCAGTTTCTCAGGCAATTTCTGGTCTAGTTGCAAATATGTGAAAAATGTTGCAAAATAGTACTCGCAAAATGAGAATTGTCAGACTCCCCCGCTGCCATCCTGGCAGAGTGCTGCCACATTCAGTATTTTTCATTTTGCTTTGCTCAGAGAAATGTTTCAGGCAAGAGGACTACCCCAGTTTTTAAATCAAAGGAAATAAGACCATGCTGCTGATTCAATTGCTGTGCCAAATCTGTGCCAGTGCTTATCTATCAAGTGTAGATTTCATCTAATATAATTGTAAGAAAAATAGAAAGGGGTTTTCAGAACTTAGTACGTATTGGGAAAACCTTGTTTGCTTGCATCTTTGTTTAGGATCTATGAAGCAAGCTAATCAGAAGGAAGGTCCCTGCAGTCAGAGTGTGGTACCAGGTCTACATGTACTAATGGGTAGCTGCTATGTAGAGAGCCTGTACAACAGATTAACACAAAACAGGCTGAATATAATAATGAAGAATTCCAAGTTGGTAAGAAAAGCATGCCTTCTCAACCTCAATTACCTTCTCTGGCAATGTCTTTAATTTCAAACATTTAGTGTATGCAGTGTCTTTTTCTTGCTGCTCTATCTGTGGGACTCACTTGTGAATAAGCATAGGCAGTTGCTCCCAGACAGCCTGGATTGTTCCATAAGCAACCATCCATTCAGAAGCTGTAGCTGAAAGGCAGCTGTATCTCTGCTTTAGGGTAAACAGTGTGGCAAGGTGCCTTTAAGCTCTATTTTGAGTGCCATGAAAGTCAGATGTAGAAATGAAGCTGTGATGATACACATTAAACCCTGCATAAAAATGTGGCCAATGCATCATCCTGCAGTGGTGTGCAGCTAAAGCTCTTGTCCTGTTCTGCCAGTCTTTTTCCCCCAAGTGGTTGTCAGCAACACTTCAGTCTCTGAATGTCTCAAACAGGCGGGTTTCTGGGCTCTGCTATGCATACCCCCACAGCACATGCACTGATAATGAGGTGTGTCTAGTTCAAGAACTGGTTGCTCATGCTTTGAATTGTAGTTAAGGTTGAAGGATTGAGCAATATGCATCCCTGTGCCTGGGAGTGTGGAAGAAAGAATTTTAACTGCTCACAGTGGTAACCAGATAAAGACTCTGCACCTTGGAACATTGCTCAGTGTATCAGTGTGGTAAGGAAAACCTGTCTGGAACTTGTTAGAGCAGGAAGATGAGAAGGAAGGGGGAAGTAATTGTCTCTTTCCTCATAGTCCAAGCATAGACCTTGGATTATGGTGGAGCTGTTTGTTTACAACCAAAGAGGGAAGCTGAAGGATGCTGCAGATTTCCTTTTGGGCCATTCTGAGTCATGAACACCCAATGAATGAAGTATGCTACAGAAGGCATTTGTGGCTATTTTCTCTTTAGAATCATTGTTGCTTGGTCTAAAATACAGGAGCAGTCCTGGAAGGACAGACATCTGGCAGTAAATACTCAAGGGGCTTCAAGGTCATCTCACAACCTCCCTTGCATTCTTCTGCGTTTGGAGACAACAAGGAAAGTACAAGCCATAGCTCACACTAATCACAGATGCTTGTTCCCAAGACATATGTTCCTGAATCTCTGAGGCTAAAGGAGCTTGGATTCCCTTACACATGGGTGAAACTATTTCCCTACTATTCAGGACAGTGTGCAGGAAGCAGTGACATTCACACTGGCATCAGTGAGGGCTCGGCATTACCTTGTTCCTTAACACGACACAGTGTAGGTGCACACCTGCCAAAGAGGACTCTGGGACGTCAGTCCCCCAGTTATAAAAACTTCCATCTGAAACTGTACAGGAAGGACATAGGCTCTCAAGGGGCTGTGTCTCATGACCCCAGTGCTCATTCCTTCTAGTGACTACTTCTATATGTTCTTTCGCTTCTTCCCCTGGGAAATGTGTATGCAAATTTTTCAGGGAGTCAAGTCATCCAGTGCAGAGATCCTCTCCATAGCCAGGCACCTTAAGCTGGGTTTGCAGGATATGCATTCCTTATGGGCCTTAAACAGTTATCTGCTTGGATAGTGAGGAAATTTTGTTCAAATTAGACCTAGAGTAGATTAGCTAAACTACATTAAAAACTCATGTTCATGTGCTCATTCAGGATTCATGCTATTCCCATTTTAGCCTTATTTTCTCACGTACTGAATTAAGGTAAATCAAATTAAACTTAAAACTGAACAATAATGCCCAGTGTTTGCATAGGGAGTTAAGCAGCTCTAATATCTAAATTCCCATATGTAGCTGACACATGAAAGCTAGTCTGAAAATTTCTGCACAGAAAAGGTGCCAAATAATTTCTTGTATTTTCTAGAATTTATACAAAATCTGAACAATTTTTGTCCCTCCTAGCATCTTTTCTAAACTAGGATTTGAGGCTAACACTGCTCCAGTCCAGGTCAGACTCCCAGTATGAGCTACAAGTGCATATGCACAGGAATCCCAAAACAAAAAAAGGCAGGGTGAACGGGGCTCTTCAAGCCTTCATGATTCTTAGTGTTGCTGCAAATACACCACCTCATGTGGGAGGCATGACATGCCTTCTGCTCTTCACACCAGACCATGCCATCCTTCTGCTAACCACCCTCTGCTGAACCAGACTCCCACAGACCAGTCACTGTCCCTGCTGCCTGAGGGAGAAACGAACATAGCAAAGAAAAACAGGATTGATAAAATTAAACTGTGATCTGTAGCAATGGACAATGTTATCTACATGTTTATGTGTAGGGAGGACTCAACTTTTTTCTTATTATTGGTGCATCAGACATGTTCTGTCTGAAACAACTCTGGTTTTGTATAAATTTATGATACACGTATCCTTTCTACATTCAATCTTTACTCCAGTTGGGCTGGCTGCATTCTTAGAAATTGTATTACAAATTCATGAAAACTTTTGTCAGGATTTTACCTGTCACATACTTCTTTGTCTCTTGTGAATAGCTGTCACTGAAATATTGTTTCAGAGGTTAATTTCAACTCTTTCTGATTCATTTTTAATTCCTGCTCAACTGTTTGTAATTTCATAGTCTGACAGTGAGCAGAACCTAATCTCTGTCAGTGGGAAGGGAGGTAACATAAATGGGTTTTTCCTCTCTATCTCAGAGTCCTGATGAACACAAAGCAGAGGAGTGTCCCAGAGTGTAGTGAAGCCAACGTATGGCCTGCCACAATTAGCTGCAAAACAAGCAAGTTTGTTCTACATTCAAGTAGGGGCTACATTCAAGGAGGCACCTAATTCCCAAATTATGTGTTTAAAATACCTTCATCAGCCACCGCTCAATCCTCAAAAGTGCCCAATTCCATAACTACTTACATTTTCAGGTTTATGTTTTTGGAACAGATGCAATGTAGGTACACTTTGCACCTCATTCAGGGTTGCTCAGGTCTTCATAAGGTCAAATACCTCATTGCTTAAGGTGCATGTAAAATCCATCAGCACAGATTAACTGGACCTTGCTCTACCTGAGTTTCTTAGAGATGTGACGGTATTGCTGGAGGTCACCTGAAGGAGAGCAAGGCCTAGATTAAGCATCTGGCCCCTAAGTGCAGTGTCCAGAAACTGAAACTTTAAACTGGGTTCAATTTCTTCTGATTGATCCTGCACGCTTTTCTCTGGTAGGAGAGTACAGAAGGTTGAGTCCCAAGATTTATCTGAGTGAGACCCAACACCTACCAGCTAAGCTGAGAGCCTCTTTCTAGCAATTCAGAGTGCAAAGTGCAATTGAACTTACATGCAGCTGGAAATGCTGGCTATTTGCTTTGCTTTAAACTGTCTTTCACAGAATCACAGATTTATTAGGTTTGGAAGGGACATCATGAGATCATCTAGTCCAACCCCCCTGCCAAGGCAGCATCACCAAGAGACACGACACAGGAACATATCCAGGTGGGTTTTGAAAGTCTCCAGAGAGGAAGATTCCATGACCTCCCTGGGGAGCCTGTTCCAGTGCTCTGCCACCCTCAATGTAAAGAAGTTCCCCCTCATGTTGAGGTGGAATGTCTTGTGTTTTAGTTCATAGCCATTGCTCCTTGTCCTGTTGCTGGGCATCATCTACTTGGGATCTGCCTCTGAGATACTCATACACATCAATGAGGTCCCCTCTCAATCTTCTCTAGACTAAAGAGACCCATCTCCCCCAGTCTCCTCTCGTAAGAGAGATGCTGCAGACCCCTCATCATCTTTGTGACCCTTCTCTGGACCCTCTCCAGCAGCTCCTTGTCTTTCTTGTACTGAGGAACCTGGAACTGAACACTGTACTCCAGATACGGCTTCAGCAGGGCCAAGTAAAAGGGCAGGATCACCTCCCTCGACCTGCTGGCCACACACATCCCAATGCCCCCCAGGATCCCTCCTGGCCACAAGGACATACTGCTGGATCACTGTCAACTTGTGACCCACCAGGACTCCCTGGTGATATTCTCTGCTGATACTCGGGGTTATTCCTCCCCAGGTGCAGGACGCTGCACTAGCCCTTGTTGAACCTCATTAGGGTTCTCTCCACCCAACTTTCCAGCCTGTCCAAGTCCCACCGGATGGTACTGTATGACAAAACAGTCAATATTTCACATATGAGCTATGGTGATCCTGCATGGTGCTAGCTCAGGCATGATTCACTTCTGAAACCAGTAACGAGCTTTCACAATTTGTTTTACAATTACTAGGAAACGAGGCTGAATTAGGGTAAACCACAAACTGCAACACAGTCTTCAAGATACGTATTTTTAAAGATAATAGAGGGTTAATTCTCAGCATGTTTTCAAGTGGACTCTATGCTTGTGTCAGTGCTTCCTGATATGGGTGTCACTGAGTAACAGCAGCAGGTATATACTTTCATGTTGGAAGAAAATAAACACACTTGCTTAGCTCTTGCACATTTATTTATCAACATATATAAGGAAAGTGGAATCCTTCAATAAAAGGAAAATATTCAAATCATGTTGACAGCAGAATCTTCCAGCTATGATTTGTTAGATATTTATTGCCCACACTGTTAGGCAGCAGGTGCCTACTTTTCCATTACTCCTCCCTAAAAGAAAAAAAAAATAAAATAAGCCACCACAAAACACAAAAAGAAACAAACAGATGTTTAAATGAGACTATAACACACTGAGGTATCTCTTCACTCAGGTTATAATTTCTTGTATTAACTATAATTGTAGACATCATGTCAGTATACCTACACCCCCTGTTCAGTGCTGAGTATTTAGGTCATTTTGTCATTCTTTTCTGCTAATTGTTTTGTGATTCACAGACTTTGAAGTAATGTATTTTCTCTCTTATCACACAAGCTGGAGGAGTGCCCAAAGCATATTAGCTCATCAGCCAGCCATTTGTACCTGCTGCTCACTGTCTGCTACTGCTAAATATATGCTAATGATGCTATCTGAGCCTTGGGAGGAATTTGTAAATTGTGCTCATGCCAGGGAAATGAATGCTACTTATAAAGGTGACAAAGAAAGCAGCTGCTTTTAGATGAGATGGATCACCACATTATATATTACTCTAGAGTAATAAATTATCTTTTCAGTCTTGAATTCATTTTTTGGAAATGTGATTATATGGTAACTGTAGCATGTGAGAAACCTTTCAAAGTTTCCTGAGGTGGAATAAAGAGACCATAATAGATTTTTTTTTAATGAACTGATGTTAAAATACATACAAATCTGTGAGTATTTTAGAGGTCTTTTCACATATTGTGTTGTAATTTAAAAAGTGCAGCCTTTAAATATTTTATGATACTTTTTTTCCTTTCTTTAAGTTACTTTTCAACAACAGTGTGAAATGTTAAACATGTCTGAATTAATTATGTATATGATATATCAAAAGCAATGGAATAATATGAGAGCAAATCAAGCTAATTTGAAATTCTATTGTGCTGTTAAATAATGCAGCCTCTGTTAAATATGTTTGGTATGAAAGAACAATTTAAGCCAATTGTAAGTACTGCTGGAGTTGGAATTGTTTAAACATTTTTGAAATATTATTAAGACATGTAAACAACTGTCTGAAAACTTGGGTTCTGCATTTGACAATGATGCAAAGGAATAGAGGTGAGGATAATCTTGGAAAGCACTGCAGTTTGTCTTTCTTTAGTGTTTTCATAGTGCCAGGACAGGCAGTGCCAATGCCCTTTCAAAGTGCTTTTTCATGTCCCATCCTATCCCCTCAAACTAAAACAGGAACAGAAGAGGTGAAGAGAACAGAGAGACACACAGAGTGGGTATTTTGTCTATGGGCATCCCAGGGCAGAAACATGGGGCAGAGACATGGGGCATCCCATGGCAAACATCCCAGGGCAGAGATTTGCCTTCCCACTGGTCTCAGCAGTTCCCAGTGCCAGGCAGTGCCACAGGCTGGACTGGAGGCAGAGTCCGGGGTGGGGAAACTCGTGCAGGAGTCTGCAAATGAACCCTACTGTTAGGTAGGTACAGGATGACATTAGGATGTACAGGATGTACATTAGGTACAGGATGACATGACACCCTCAGGTACAGGACTGCTGTCTCATGGGAGGGCCAGCAAAGATGGCTCTAGTTCTTAACCCTCTTCACATGAAGCGCCCTAAACATGCTGGATCATTTTTCCGGGCCTCAGGAATGAGACTCCTCTGGTTTGCTCTGTCTGAATACCTCTTGACTTGCCTGCAGCTCTGTTTTACTTTGTTTAGCCTCCAGTTACCCAGGTGTCTATGGCTAATTCCCCCTACTTCTGTTTATCCTTGCATGGTACAATAATGGTTTTATGCAGCTGGCAGTAGCATGCAGTGGTGCTGTGTTGAATGAGATGTTTATGACACACAATACAGGGCAGAGAAATGGTATGACAGCAGGGGATTTGAGAAGTGGAGATACAGAGTGCATCACAGAGGCTTACAGGGATGGAGCAGTAAGAGACGGGTCACAGGCTTGGCACTCGAGAGTCATCGGTTGTCCATTTTAGAAATACAGATCCCAATCTGTGTTGCAGTGGTCCAGCCTGGGGCTGAGGCCACCAGAGAGGATGCATCCGCTGAACCAGCAAGCCACTGGTGGGACAGTTCAGAAGTTTAAGACAACCTCCCCCAGCCAGGTAGTAGTGAGGAGAAGGCTTTCTCCATAAAGCAGTGCGGTCCCTGTACGTACCCTGCTCTAGAATGTTCCCACCGTCCCTGGTATCCCCTTTCAGCCACTCCCACTGGATTGTGTGGCCCAACCCCGCCTTTACTCCTCCACTTTTTCCCCTTCCCACTGGTTTGCACCCCCAGATAAAACAACTGGACCCTCTTTGTTCTTTGGTTACTTTGTTCTGGGATGCCTGGTGGAACAAACCCTCAGATGCTCCATACAAAGACCCTCTCTGATCAACGCTGAACTCCCGAGCTATCCTGGTATGAGGGTGTTCCTGTGCTTCCACCTGCACTAGTGTGTCTGTGTGCATGCCAGCAGCCTGAGCAGCTGTGCCAGACTGTCCCATGAAGGATGCTCCCTGGGACAGACACAGTGCACAGCTCGCTTAACCATCGCGCTGCATCAGATCTGGACAAAACTAATTTTACAGCTAACAAAGGGAACAAGGAAGTAACATCTAACATACATCAATAGTACTATATGTCGCAAATACATTTGTTAAATGAAACCACAGACCAGCAAAGCAAAAGAAAGGTATAAAGGTGTTTTGGAAAATATTAAAAAAAAACCCCTTGTTCCAAGTGCATATCGGGGAAGGATGAAGAATCCAACACCATGACCCACACATTCCTCACAGTGAGTGACTCCAGGGGCTGTGGTTGACAATTTTGTCCTCTCTAGTTTGTCCAAAGTTCCTGAAGGTTCACAGGAGAGTGGAAAGATCAGCATACGTCCAAGGAAAGGGATATGCATGACAATTGTATTATTGCTGTGATTGAGACTTTTTCTATACAGAAGTGCTCTAACTGCATTATTAGTCTCCCTTCTGCAATAAAAAATCTACATTCGTGAATTGTAGATGAATTAATTTTTCTTGAATTAGACCATTAAGATTTTTTGTTACAGTAACAATAAATTCTTGGCTTTATTTATATATGTGTCATGCTTTCTCTTAGTCCACAGAGAAGATTTTGAGCATAATGGTGTTTTATTTCCTGCACAGAAGGGCAAGAAATATTTATTGGCAACTCAGGGGTGCCTAAGATAAGGCAGGCCAGCGCTCTGAGCTCGTTGGCCCAGTACTGACACTGACTGCATGGCTACAGTGGAGCTAGCACCCATTAAAAGTGATTTGCCCGGTCATATTTTCAATTTGTGAATTCTTTTGCAGACACTGTTTCCTGAAGAAACAAGATGTTTCCAGTCAAGAGCCACCCTGGAAAGCCATGGATGTTGCTCAGTTTGGGTGAGCTCCTCCCTCTTGCAGTCCTGCCTGTCCCCTCCTGGCTCAGATCTGTGTCTCTGGTCTAGCTGGGTCATCTCTAATGCTGACTGTCCACCCTGGCTCATACTGGAGTAAAAGTCACAGGAGAAAAGGACACATTTAATTTCAATCGTTCTGTGAGAACAGCAGACATGATAATAGCCATGTCAATCCCTGTCTGTGGGAATAGGAGAGCAGAGATTTAACAGCCATGGGAGACACCTGGCCTTGACTTCAGAGGACAATGTGTTTTGTCTCTTCCCTGGGTCTGCCTCAAGAGCTGTTACCCACAACAGTATCTCAAGGTAAAAAACACTACTTTCTTACCAGTAAAGGCACCATGCTGAAGGCATGTTAGAATCACCAGAAGGAAATTTGACCATGTCTGAAGGAGTTTCGCCTCCATTTGGGAAATTATGTGTTTATACATTAAACTGAGTTTAACTGTGAAAAATACTACTGTGCAGCCATAAACATCAGAGGACCAGGGAACAGCTTGAAATGTCAGGGAAAGGTGGAAAAATGCTTACAGCTCTGCCAGAAAGAGATGGATGTGGGAAGAGAGGTTTTCATTACAGATACCATCGGATGGTAGTTTTACCAGGACATAACTGGTAAAATTTATATTTTTAAAGGTAGGTTTCCAGCCTAATAATACTATTACCACTGTCTGCTGAGAGTTGCTGTGCCTGTGAGAGTCCCACACACTGAGCAACTTGCCATGATGGAGGAACTGTGCTACCATGCAAAGTGAGGGCTTTGCTCAAACGGATAAGCTCAGATTGCTGTAGGTACATGGACATGAGCATGCACAGATGTAGCAGCCACAGAAAAAGATTGCAGTGGAATGAACCTTTATTTTATATTTATATTTTATATTGGTTTTTCTGCTGTCTGAAATATCAGGACCATGATTTCAATTTACAAATGCCTGTGTAATTACATACCCATCCATATATTCTCATTCATTCTCTGTGCTTTGAAAATAGCTACTCATGCAAAATAAACTCTCATGCATAAAAATCACTAGAAGATATGCACTATCCTGACTGCTGACTGCTCACAAGAAATGTCCTGCAGCATATCCACTGCACAAGTTTTACATTTGTTTTCCTTCAAATACACACACTTTAAATCTCTTACTGATTTACAGTTTAAATCTCAGACTGGTTCAGAAGTTAATTACACCAACCTGTATGTTGCCATATGTTGTATACACAGTGCTTTGAGAAAGCTCCAGAATTAACAGCAGTATCTTCAAGAGACTGCTCTGAGTGTAGTGGGTTTTGACGCATTTCTCAAAAAAATCCACTTGCCTTGGGCTTTGATGCAAAGGACTTGAACACATGCCATCTAGCCTAAAATTTGTGATTTGGCTTTAGAAAGGTTTGCTCTCTGAATTTCAGGAGCCACATCCAGGCACCTCTTGAACACTTCCAGAGATGGTGATCCCACCTGGATTGGAGGGGAGATTAACTTGTTCAGGGACACACAACAACAGCATAAGAGAAACCCCCTTCTGTGTCTCCATAGCCGAGTGTATTACCTGCTGCCCGTCACTGCTGGAGCCTGTGCAGGACTCACACTCACAGGTTATGTAACACATTCTGTATTACAATAACAGAAAATTGTGAAGTTCCAAGATTGATGGATATAGTTTCTGGCTGCAAAAATATACTCAAAGCAATGCACAGACAAGCTCTAATCACCAGTAGAAGTTAGGTCCAGATAATAATTCAGCACACATAGAGTGCAGTTCTTATCCAATAGGTGTTCCTACAGGGAAGAAGACAGGTTCAGCCTGTTGACTAATCCCAGAAGTTATGATGGAGTTTTCTTTTACTTCTCCCAATTTTTAACTTACCCTTATACTGGTTTTGCATTTAAGGAGAGCTGGAGTGACTCATCATACATCATGTTCACTGTGAAGTGGTTGCATTTCGGAGATGGGTAATCCCACCCAGGGAAGTAGTATCTGCATTTCACCCTGTAATTTCTATACTGTTATAACTTCTGTGAGAATGTGAATATGACTTCCATGTTTTCCTAAATTTTACCCCTAGTAATTTTCCCACACCACCCCAATGCAACTTGAATTATTCTCATCCTTTCACTTGAGACATGGCAGAAGAGACTGACCCCCACCTGACCACAACCTCCTTTCGCGCAGTTGCGGAGAGTGATATGGTTTCTCCTGAGCTTCCTTTTCTCCACACTAAAGAACCCCAACTACCTCTGCAGCTCCTTGTAAGACCTACTTTCTAAACCCTTCCTCAGCTCCGTTTCCCTTCTCTGGTCTCTTTCCCTCACTCCACCACCTCAATGTCCTTTCCAAACTGAGGTGCCCAGTACTAAATACAGGATTCAGGGTGTGGCCTCACCAATGTCCAGTACAGGGGGACAATCCCTGCCCTGCTCCTGCTGGCCACACCATTGCTGATGCAGACCAGGATGCCACTGGCCTTCTTGGCCACCTGGGCACACACTCATGCCTGGGTTCATGTTGACCAGCACCTCCAGGTCCTTTTCCACAGGACAGTTTCCAGCCCCTCTGTCCCAGCCTGTGGCTCTGCCTGGGGTTGTTGTGACCCAAGGGCAGGATGCAGCACTTGGCCTTGTTGAACCTCACACCACTGGCCTCAGCCCATGGATCCAGCCTGTCCAGATCCCTCTGCAGAGCCTTCCTGTGCTCTGGCACATCAACACTCCAAACCAAAATGGTGTCACCGGAGAAGTGACTGAGAGTGCACTCAATCCCCTTGCCCAAATTGCCAATAGCAGTAATCAACAGGACTGGTCCCAGTACTGAGCCCCTGGAGAGCATCTCTAATGACTGGCTTCCAACTGCATTAGCTTCCACTGACCACCATAAAATCTTTTCTATTAAGGCTGATGTGACTGTATTTTTTATTTCTTACTGAAACAACTCTCCAAATATACCTTTATTTAGGGCCTACTAGTGGTTTCTCCATCTGGACAGGTGGGTAATTACTTAATTGAAATCTGTGTTTTAACCAAGAGACACAAAAGTGAGATAAAAACGTCTCCTGTCCTTGCAAATCTAATTAATTCAAGGCAGCTGGAACAAATGGCTTCCATATATTTCCACTAGATTTGAAAGACGTCATTGTCAGAGACTAAAATATTATACTTTATGACTTAAACATTTTTATGAAGGACTTCTAAAACTGTATTACAAAAGCTGCAGGGTAGACTACCACACCCTGGATGGGGCTCTGAGAGGCCCTACACATGGCTCGCTGATGAAGACAAAATGAAGTAACAACTCAGGTCTGAGGACATTCACAAAGCACAAGCTTAACCCCTCAGGAGTGGAGACCACAGCCCCAGGGCTATCAGCTGCCAGGCTGGAACAGACCCTCGCCCCAAAGGGTGGGGGAGAGAGGCTTTGGGTGTGGTCAAAGCCTCAGGTCAGAGGAGCAGTGAGTGACCGCCCATCCTCCCCTGAGCAGAGGAGCCCAGCTGAGGGGCCTTCACCCAGGGACAAGCTGCATCCAGATGAAGGACAGAGGGGATGACATGGCCTGTCAAAGGATCCCCCAAAGGGGCCTCCAGACCCTGCACCAGACGTGACACCACTGACCCTCGGTGTTGCAAGGGACAGGGTCAAGCTGGCCCCTGCAAGGGGGACATGTGGGCATTCCCACCTGCCCAAATGTATGTTAATCCACAGAATTCTTTATGCTTCCACCTAACCCCTGTCATTCTCTCCCTGTGTCCCCAACACCTCATGCACACTTCTTTCTCTATTTATTTCTTTCCTTCTTTTCTCTTTCTTTCTCTTTGCCTCTGTTACTATTAAATAAAATATATCACTGTTTTGTCACCAACATCTAACCTCATTTGGTTTGTTTGGGTATGTTTTGAACCTTCAAGTTAATTCCAATTTATACACAGAGACATAATTTTCTTTGCTCTTCTGCGTTTAAATCAGATCATGAGACCCATTCCATACCCTAAATTTTAAGACCCTTGTGCAGTTATGGTCATGATGGTCTAAATTCTGATAAGAGAATCTAAACACTGATAAGAGAAACAGTGTTCATAAGTTCACCAACTAACACTTGGAAGAAAGGAAACTGAACAACAACTCATAAGGTTTGGGATATAAAAAATCTTTATCAGCTGTTTATTCAGGACATAATGGGGGCAGTCACATATCCAGAAGTGCATGTGTTTTTCTCCAGTTGCATTACTTTGATAAAAGTTTTCACCTCTTCCTTCCTTGTATTTCAAAGTAGTTGTACACCTTGTTAATTTTTTCAAAGATTATTACCCAAAAAGTACCTATCAGTAGGAAACTTTCGTGTTCCTATTAGGTGTAAAAGTATTTGAATCTCAGCTAAAACAGAACAGATTTTGTTCTGAACCCAAGACAAGACAGGGAGCTGACACCACATGATAATACCAAGTAAATCACAGAATCAAAGAAAATCCTGAGTTAGAAGGTGCCCACAAGGATCATTGAAGTCAAACACCTGGCCCTGCACAAGACAACCCCAAAAATCATGCCACGTGCCTGAGAGCATTGTCCAAGTTTTATGTGGGGTAGAGAAAGCTGGACTGAAAAGTTGACACACCATTCCATAAAGATACAGCTGAGATGTATGGTGGTATGCAGAAGGTGTTGCAGCACACTGTGCCTTACCATTCCACTCCATTGCATTGCTGAGCTAGCCTGTCTTTAATTCATAAAAGTTTGTATTAGCTGGGTATCTCAGTGGATATCAAGGAGATGGGGGTTCAGTAGCGACCAGTTGCACATATGAACAAGCAGAGTCCCTCTAAAAATGGCAGCATTCCAGAGCCAGATAGACATACAAATTAGGTTTTCTTGGATTGAAGGCAGTCCCAAATACTGGGGTGCTTCTTCAGCAATGAAGAAATCTCAGGCTCTGCTCAAGGAGCCCGATTTTGCTCTCCTGTGAGTCACTATAAGGGGGAAAATCTGCTTCTGGAAAGGGAAGAGGGCTTGAGGCCAGGTTTATATGGGCTGACTCCAGTTCCAGCAGAGTAACTGTGAATGGACATTATCACTAAATGACAATTAGTGACTGCAATGGATGGTCCCATCTGCTTTGTACTGCACAGACCCTATTCCTCATATCATTGTTAAAATTAGTAATGGGCATCTTAATAGATGGAGTGGAGGTTGGCATTTGGAGCAAGAGAGGGAGGTCCCATTGCAGGCTGAACCCCAGTGCTCTCCACCTCCTTCCCAGTGTGTGAAAACTGCCAGACACATTTTATTGCTGATTTTCTAAGTGAAATGTGTTATTTTTGATACTTCCACCAAGAACATATACTTCCAGCATTTTTCCTCTCAATATAAGTGTTTCTTGGAAATAGCTGTGGTTTCTGTAAATAGAACGAATGCACCAAGACAACCAGATATAGAAGACTAAGGCAGAGCCTAAGTATGTGATGTTTTCACTGTAGACTTTGCTGACAACTAAAATGTGTACTTTTTCACGACTAAATAAAAAAGGAAAATGTGAGGTCTTTGCTAGTCATTGCAATCAATGTACTGAAAACATTTTAGTGGAACTTGAATCTTGCAGGGACTAGCAAATATTCTATACAAGCTGACCACTTTCCTGCATTAACAGATTGGCTGCTGTCCAAACTGAGGCTCCTCTATGAAAATAGACACTGTTTTAAAGAGACCACACTGCAAATTCTTCATTTTTAATAATTAAATTGTAATAATTAAATAAACAGTGTAGTCAAGAAACACCTTGCCCAGTCTTTGCAGTGTTCATGTTACAATAGCATACAAGAGTGTATGAGGGAAAATTACATTCACAGACACCAGCAACAGCTAAACTGTGTTCCTGACTGTACAGTTATTTCAGCAGAAATTTATATTTTTGTGTTGGATACTGATGGGGCTCTAACTTTTCCCCTAATAAATGAAAACCTTGAAGAGTTGTGTTGTATATGAAACATGGATTTGACTGTGTATCCTAGACTGAGAATTTATGCATGATTTGGAAAGGGACTGCAAGGGTGGGGGAGGAAAGCAAGGAAGGGAAAAGGACAAAAAGAGATTCAGAGGCAGACATTATTCAAAACCACATCCAAGGACACAGTGATAGTAGGTTAGGTATTAATAGGCTTCTGGATAACTTCATTGCTCCAAAATGCCTGTTAAGAAATCACATTTTATTCTTGCCAGAAGTTACTTACTTCCCACAAAGAATGTTTTCCTGAAACTTTTTCCTTACTTTATAATCACTGAAATAAGAAGAAATAAAAATAAAGAAGTAGAAACCTTCCCTTCTTGAGGTAGCTGGCAATATCTCCAAAACCAAAAAGTTAAATGCTCAGGAACTGAGGAGCTGAACCTGAATTTTTCAGATGAAAGTTCCCTAACCAAGACCCCAATCTGAACACTTCTTGAATTTTTCACACTTTAAATCTCTAATAATGTGTTAAAGTATCACTTCAAAATAGATGTGCAGAAATATCATAGTGTTCAGCTGTATTGTTCTTTAAAAAAGGTGCTAGAAGGAACAATTTTCTGTACAGACATATAAATTTCTGTACATCTTACATTAGACAATTTCTTGTTTTCTCCTTCATTAGCAAAGCCCTATTTTGCTATATAGAGCAAATGAGTGCCTGTCCAACACATAGCTGTGTCATTTTAAGTAAATCCTCCTCTTAAATTTGAAATATAAGAATTATAAAAGTGAACTAATTGCAAACACATTCATGATAGATTTTAAGACCCGATATTTGTTCTGAAAGTCACAGTGGCAGGGCTAAAGTTACTACTAGAAAACTAGATACTTTGGCATGTGTTTTTAAGAGACACTACTAAATCAAAACAGCTCTGGCGAAACTTGGACTCTGCATTAAATGACTTCTTATGTACTCAAGCTGGCATAAGAAATTATTCTTCTGGCTGGTTCCAGTGCTGGGGGAAATGAAAATGAAAACTGTATGCTAAAGGCAAAAATGTCTGCCCTTGCAGTCAGAGATGCTCTCTTAACTCTTCTTTTCCTGCTCCTTTCCCTGGGTAAAGCTGCCAAACATCAGAGGGAGCACACCAGGTTACAGTGATCTTTCCACAAAGGGAATGAGCTGATAACTATTACGAACTGAAATGTGTTTTATTGTGGGGTAAGCTGTGTTACCATGCAGATGGAAAGGCAGCCGTGGGTGCCAGGAAATGCAGCGGTGAAGGAAAGCAGCCAAGCTGGGCCATGGACAGAAAAGAAGTAGGTCAGTGACAATCTGGTTCCAAAGCAGGCAAGTTGGAGTCAAGCAGGTCTGCAGGTCAGAATGGAGTCTGCCCAGCTTACAGGAACTGCTGGTCAGAATGGGGCCAGACAGGCACTTAATCCCTGCTGACATCAGCATTCTTGTCCCCATGGGAGCAGCAGCTGGAATGGGACACAGGATGGGACAGCCAGGTTTGGGGGCAGCACAGTCCTGCAGAGGTGGCTGGTGGGTGCCTTTGACACATCTGCTCTCACAACCCAGCTGACAGGAATGTTTCCAAATTATCCACAGAGTTGGTCTGAGTTGTTTAAAGAGATGCAGAATGAGGCTGCAGGGCCTGCACAAACAAGTGCTAGTGCAGTTGCTTGTCTCTTTAGCAAAAAAGTATAAATACAAAGAGCAAATAATTTCTTTCCCCAGTTTCTTACTTTCAGCAATCAATAAGGGAAATGGACCTGCAGTATAAGAAAAGCCACAGTTTTCTGTCTCCAAAACACTCACACTCCAACAAGCCACAAAAGCCTGATACACAGGGATGGATTTGGATCCCAAGTTATGTCCCAAAGAAATAAAAGTTAATACAATTTTACTATGTCTGTATGTTATCCCCAATGCCTTGCACAATAACTCTAGAAAACTATGACATACTAAGTGCCAAACCTGGCCAGTCAATCAGTTTACTCCAAATTACTTCAATATAAATGAGATACAGACAAAATTTAACCAAGTCTATCCTAACTGAATGCCAAGAACAATATAACCTTGCCCTTGCCCTTGCCTAAATGGGGCAGATGCAGAAGTACTTTAAAATAATAGAAGACCCCAGTCATTCAGAAACTTTCAATTCTTTGTAAATATCAATGTAGAACACAGAATACACTGTAAACCAATATTCTCACAAATGTGTATCGGAAGGCCAGAACTGTAAATCCAGGAACATAGTTAACTGATCACCTTGGCAGTTCTACGTTACTGCTTGGACCCAATGATCTTAAAGGCCCTTCCCAAAGTAAATTATTCTATTCTATACTAAGTATATTCACCACAACTGTCTTAAAACAGCCCTAATGTGCAGAGGACATCTGTGGCCAGAGACATGGAAAATGTCAATGGAGTCTTGACACTAACACTTCTGCCAGAGATGAGTGATGGAAGAAGTGAGGAGGCCCAGTGAACTGGAGGGAGTTCATTTATTTCCAGGCTTGGAATAAACTGTAGCTTTTCATCTTTGTGAGTAACTGGCTGTTGGCAGCCAGATTAAAGCTGATGGGTCAAGAGTGCCCTAGGATCAATCTAACATGCAAGTTCAATCTCACTAAAACCGCTCAGCAGACATAACGTGTATCAGATTGTTTCTATAGAGCAAGAATAAAGATAGTATTTCCTTGGCTCTTCTTTAGTGTCTTCAACACTAATGAAATCCTGCCTGTGGTAGACAAACCGACTCAGCTGAGCAAAGAGCAATCACAGTCCCTCTGAAACCACTAAAACGTTTCTGGCTGGCAAGCTTAGCTAACATAACATCTGGTATGAGAAAGAATCCATCACATAAGCAAAGATGAGGCGTGTCGCTGCTCAGAGACAGATGGGATCCATTTCCCCACAGACTGTGAAAGCCCTTTTGCAACAACATTTGATTGAGGTCACTTAACTGACAGTGCATCAGACAAGATAAATGGTGACCTAGAAGCAGTCTCCCACTCCATCCCTGCTGCCAGCTCAGCAGGCAAAGTTGCAGCAGGACCACTCTAAGAAGAAAGGCCACATGTGGACCCATGGGTTCAGCCTGCAGAGCTGTGAGCAATGTGTCAGTAGACTGCAGAGCTGCTCTCTCCCTCTACATCCAGACATAGAGCAGGATGCTGCTGACTCAGGGATCCACAAGCAGCTTTGCATAGCTTAGCTGGTGTTTGTATTCTAAATCTCTGCACATCTGTTTTGCCCACACAGCAAGGCAGCAATAAATAACCACAGTAAAAATGATGAGCCATTAATCCATCCTGTTGCCATGTCCTGTTTCACAAGGTGGAACAGGAGAAGGAACCTGCTGGGAGAGCATGGTCACAGACATGCAACTGGCTTGGCAAGGGCACCAGTGTGCCCTGAGGCTGTCCTCGTGATGGAGAGGGTCAGTGGGTGATGACACTGCTCCCATGTTATACCAAATTAGTCAGAGATCAAACAAAGCCCTGATGTTCCATCTAACTCATTTAAAGAATGTTTCTGTGTAGTTTTGGAAATTAATGCAGTGAGCTGAATTTTGAGGAACAGCATTGTAAAACAACTCTTTTAAAGGACTTTATTGGTCAGTTTTTATAATAGCACCCAGAAGAGTTATTAAATACAGAACTAAATACAGATTATTCAAAAAGAAGTTTGGCCAGTGATCAATAAAGACTATCAGTTAACATTCAACAAAGGCTGATTTATGTAATTGTTAGCATGGTTTGTGCAATGCTCCAAACAAATGAATAGAAGTCAGAATACAGCTGCCTTTTAAATCCATGCCCCAGATAGGAGACAGACACAGGGGATTTTGTGATTTGATCATGCAGAATAGTAGTCAGCTTTTGGCAGTTGGATGATATGTTGTTGATTATGTGCACTAGTTGTTGAATGTTTGAGGTGTCCAGGGAGGGAAGAGTTTCCATGTAATTTATAATATGTATTGAACCGGTATTAGAGAAAATACTTAGGAGAAACAAGACCAGCAAAGAGCACAAACAGAAAAACATCCTGATGAGGAATCTGGGCTTTCCATGCCAGAGCAGATTAAAAGTGCTTGTGGTCTATCAATTGAGAGTCTACAGAGGTAGATTTGAAAAGATGTGTAACACAGATTTGTTTCTATGGAGCCACCCTTATCATACAAAAGGTCTGCAAGCACATTTAGTGTGTAACTTCAGAAACAATACCCCATTACATAAACCAGATGTGCAGTGCAGTGGTATCCTTCCTGTTTCCAAGGCAGCACTGTTCATCTTGGATAATCCACCGCTGCACACCTGAATATCTCTGAAGCTGTGGCTACGCTAAGGTACAGCAGCAGCCAAAAGCACCCAGGAGGGCTGCTACATTCTATTCCCTATAGAATCTCCACATTCAGACACCATCCACTGTGGAGAAGGATGCTGTGTGAAGATGGGGAGTGGGACAGGGGAGGGTTCTTCTGTGTCACCCCACTGCCACTTCAGCATCTCTGTAACAGCAGTGGGGTGGTCCTCAACTGCCTGAAACTAAAGCTGGAAACCTGGGCAGAAAAAGGTAAGACAGTGCTTGAGCAGTAAATGAAAGACATAAGGAATTGGGACATGTCCAAAGAGTTTGTCTCAATTAATGTAAGGAATTAGGATATTGCAAATCTTCACTTTGAATTATGGGTCAATTGCAATGACCAATGTCTATAGCAGTAGGCTACCAGGTGAGGTAATACAGATGCATGAATGGGTGTGCTTTGAACCATGCCTTATAAACACAATCTGATAAGAGAGTCGGAGAAGTCTTAAGTTCAAATTACTTTTGGTTACTGGGATGGAGTTGGTTCTCTTCACAGTAGCTTGTATGGGGCTGTGCTTTGGATTTGTGCTGAAAATAGTGATGATAATACAGAGATATTTTAGTTATTGCTGAGCAGTATTTAGACAGTATTAAGGCCTTTTCTGCTCCTCACCTCGCTCCACCAGGGAGAAGGCTGGGAGAGCGGGGGGCGTCACAAGAAGCTGGGAGAGGACAGAACCAGGACAGCTAGTGACTACAGGGGTATCCCATTCCATAGGGTGGCATGCTCAGCATAAATTGCTGGAAGAGGAAGGAGGTAGGGGTGAGAAGTTCAGAGTGGTGGTGGTTGTTTTCCCAAGTCACCATCGTATATGCTGAAGCCTTGCTGTATGGGGGGTGACTGGACACCTTCCTGCCTATGGGAAGTGGTGAATTAATTGTGCAGCTTTTGCTTTCCCTTTAAACTATCTGTATCTTAACCCATGAGTTCGTTCACTTTTCCTGTTCTCTCACCCGTCTTACTTGTGGGGGGAGTGAGAAAATGTCTGGGTGGGGCTGACTTACCAGCTGGGGTTCAACTATGATATCCTTCACGAGGACTATTTCAGAAGAGGATAAAATAGGGTAAGGCTTTATGACACTTCTTTGCCTGTCAAAATGTAATAGAGATTGTATAGCAAAGGCTGACTCTGCAGTGGATGAATCCAAATTATTTAATGCAGAAGATAAGTCACAGTGTGTTGAAGCCACACATGGAAACTCTCATTGTTTTGGAAGAATAGAGCTTGACACAGTGTCTTCCCTAAAACAGCTGCTTATGCAGAATTGCACTCATTCCCTGCCACATGTGTAACACTGACAAAGATTCCTTAATCAGGCATTGGCTTCCCATTCTGACTTCCCTTCTTTCCACTTTTAAGAGGAATTTCCCTTCCAATAGGAAATCAGCAGAAAACCTCTCAGCAACTGGAAAAAATAATAAAAGAAGAGGACTAGAAAATTTGAATGTATGGAAGAATAAACTCTCCTTGTATCTACCTGTTAACAAAAACTGATCTTGCAACAGCCTTCACATCCTGTTCCTGCAACTTAAGTAGGGCGTGGACAATACACCAACAGCCATACAAAGTATGGAAATTCTAGTTCAGAAAGGCATTTCACATTTTGTAGTTTGACTTTATTTTAAGCTGGATAAAAGCCCAAAAATTCAGATTTCTTCCAAATAAAATTCCAAAGTATTTTCCAGGCTGTTTGGATTCAATGTAATATGATTTTTTTGAAAGCAGTTCCAAAACACAATTAAAAAGTTACATTTTTTCCATTTTTAAGCAGTTCCTGTGCACTCTGCTCTCTTTATAAACCATTTTGTTGCAGTTGTACATTTCAGAATGATGATATTCCATGAAGATGCTTCAGCAAGCTATAAGCAGGTCTTTTACCTCTCTTCCCATTGCTCCAGATTACCCCAAAATGCAGTTCTCTGCATTTAAAGAGGAAGGGGGTTTGTGGGAGGGGATGGGTAAATATTCATTCTTACAATTGTTTTAATATTTTAGAAGTGTCTTTTCTTAGTAAATCTCAGCATAGTATATTTGAATATTCTGGATGGCTGAAATGGAAACATGTAATTTTTATTCATGCCACACAAAGAAGCTGCTGCCTTGACAGCTCTAGAGGCACTGAATGTGCCCGGTTGGGCTCAGCACACCCAGTTCCCAAGCAGAAATAAAGGAGAAAATCCTCACTGCAGCCACGAGAGCCCCAGAGGCTCTCAGACCCTCTCCATGCCACAGCAGAGAGCAGCTCCACAGACACTGAGGTGTGATGATGAGCAGTGTGCAGCTGGTAGGAATTATTTAGGGGCAATTTAGCAAATTAGGCTAATGATTCACAGGAACTCACTCATGGTGGATAGTGTAGCTGGAGTGCAAGAAGAGGGAAATCCCCTCTAGAGTAAGCATTCCAGGCCAGCAACCAGCTAAAGTAGGATGGTGCTTTACAAAGGGTCCCTGTCAGAGGGCTCACAGGGGCAGGCAGAGGTACTTGGACAGACAGGTTTGACAGGACTGGCACCCATGATGATAATAGCTGTTGCTAGTTCAGTGTTGACAGACTTCCACTTGCCAGTGTGGTTAGAGCTGTGGGCGTTTCATCACACACACCTTTGACATCAGGCTTGTGTTGACAGAAGAATGGGAAATAAATTTGTCCCTGAAAGTATTTCAAACCAATAAAACAGCTGTCCATAAAACCAAAATAGGTGTATCCCGTTTCTAATTAAAATGTGCCTCACCTCTAGACAGGGAATGCTCTAAATGATTGAAGAGCACAAGCCCATGCCACCTCCCATGCCTGGCGGCATGGCTGGCTGAGGCAAGAGTGGCTGTCTGCTGGATACAAAGGTTTTGCTACCAGAACATCTCCCTGCATTACAATGGTAAGCATGTAATCTACTTAGAGATATCAGTGATCTCATACAGGATTTTAGACGGGCTGGGCTGTAGGAAGACTATGACCCAGCCAAGTGTTTACTTTAGCCTGTCTGATGGATTGCACGTTCCTGTGAGGTAATCCAGTTAGAGTAAAATCCAGCTGGCTCAAATCTTTGCCCTACTAATTAATTCTGTTAATATGTAAAAGGAGTAAGGTAAGATGGAGTAATGCTAGGAAAAAAAAAAGGGAAAAAAAGGGTTCAACACCAGTGATAACAGAACTAACTAAATAACACTCACCCAGTGACAGGTTATATTCTGTTTATAGAACTCACTTGCTTTTACAAAATTACCTAGGTGGTAAATAAGTGTTTTTCCTGAGAACTTGGACTTTGGCAGGAAAGGATACCATCTTGTCACTGGTCACATCCTGTTCCCCCCACACCTTAGTAAATGGAACAAATTTAGTCAGTTTGCAGTGTTAGCTCCCAGGGAGCAGCCAGGCTGTGCTGTGCCGGCTGGCAGGAAGCCCGGGGGCCAGTCAGGCTCCTGTGGGCTCCTGTGCAACTCTGTGCAGTTGGGTTTGTCCATCCCTAGTAGGTCACATAGGAGCACTGTGGCCCATAACATCATGCTGTTGTTCAACCCTGAATGGTTTCCTGTTGCCTCCATTAGGCTCCAAACCAAAGGTAAGAATCAGTTTGCAACATTGTTTGTCCTGAAGAAAGGGCTATGCTGGGAAGAAAAAATATTCAAAAATATAAGGTCTCAAGCTTTGCTTTGGTCAGCCACCCCTTTTCAAGTCTAGGTTCACTACCTCAGACAAACAATTCCACAATACATCATGCTGAGCTGGAAGCTGCCTGAAATTACTACACTGAAATCAGAGAATAGCAATGTACCTGAAATTCCAGCACTCCTCTAGGGCTTAGATGTTTGCTCCAGGATTCATTTGTAATGCTGCAACTGATAAAGAAACAAGAACTCTTCTGAGGTAAAGCCTTTACGGCAGAATAAAATTTTTGTATGGGGAGATTTCCTCCCAAGCAGCATATGTGTTGACAACCAGACCTTGCCCAGAAAGGTTTGCCCTTCCAACAAAGAATTCAGTAGGAGATAAAAGAAATTGTTTTGACATTCCTACCCTTGACGTTATTGAATATTTTGAAAAAAAGTAATTTACAAAAACCAAATTAAATATATACCAATATGTTATATATTGGACACAGGATTCAAAGGGATACTATGTAAGTTGGACAATGATACTTAATTGGAGAGCAAACAGGCCCTGCAGAGAGATCTCAACAATTAGAGGGATTGGCAATCACCAACCATATGGAGTTCAACAAGGGCTAGTTCCAGATTCTGCACCTGGGATGGGGCAGCCCTGGATGTACAGACAGACTGGGGAATGAGAGGCTGGAGAGCAGTGCCATGGAAAGGTCCCTGGGGGTCCTGGTCAATGGCAAGTTGAACACGAGCCAGCAGTGCCCGGGCAGCCAGGAGGGCCAAGTGTGTCCTGGGGGACATCAGGCACAGCATCACCAGCTGGGCAAGGGAGGGGATTGTCCCCTCTGCTATGCACTGGGGCAGCCTCACCTCGAGTGCTGGGGGCAGCTTTGGGTGCCACAGTGTAAAAAAGATATTTTAACTGGTAGAGGGAGTCCAAAGGAGGGTAACAAAAATGATGAAGGGCCTTGAGGGGAAGTTGTATGAGGACCAGCTGAGGTCACTTGCTCTGTTTAGCCTGAGGAAGAGTAGACTAAGGGGAGACTTCACTGCAGTTACAACTTCCTTGTGAGGGGAAGTGGAGGAGCAGGCACTGATCTCTGATCTGTGGTGACAGTGACAGGACTGAGGGAATGGCCTGAAGTTGTGTCAGGAGAGGTTCGGGTTGGATATCAGGAAAAGGTTCTTCACTCAGAGGGTGGCTGGGCACTGGAACAGGCTGCCCAGGGAGCTGTCACAGCACCAAGCCTGACAGATTTCAGGAAGGGTTTGGACAATGCTTCTGGGCACATGGTGTGATTCTTGGGGATGGCACTGTGCAGGACCAGGAGTTGGACTTGATGATCCTTGAGGGTTCCTTCCATTCAGCATATTCTACAATTCTAGGACATTTTAGTGAATAAGGACAGCCCAGCCAGTTGTTACACTCAGTTGAGAACTGATGCATCTCTTCAACCAAGTAGCCACAGTCCTTATTCAGTCACTTCTCCCACTGACTTTGAAAAAAGGAATACTACAGCCCCTCTCCTGCTGATACTGCTATCAGAAGCAAAGTATAAGCATGTGAGCCAGGTCCCTGATACTGTTATGCAGGTCTCCAGCTGGACCTGCTGATTGATAGTCCATGCACACTTTATCAGGAAACCTGTTTGTCTCAGCTGGGGGGAAGCAAAGACAGGTGACCATCTGAGACTAGTACATCCTTACACACAGCTTGTGTGATCCACAGGAACTTGGAGACTTCCAGGAAAAATGAGCTTTATCACTAAGTAGAAGTTATAAGATCTGGCCAATATGTAAGTGAGAGAGGGTAGAGTCTGCTGGTAACTGTTTTTGAGAGGTAAATTTCCATCTTTGTTATGCCAGTTACATTACGGATCAGAAAATGATGCAGTAGAGCTACATGATGAGGGGTTAACATGATTTGATTAGCATGAATATGAAATATACTTTTCAGGGTAATAGGTACTAAGAAAGCACTTGCCAAAGGTAAGGTAACCCCAGCCACATAGCTCCTCACAGACTCCACATTCCTTGCCATTTCCACAAAAATCTGCAAACAAACAAAACCTTATATTATACTAATGTTTGATCTGAAATAAGAGCTGGTCCCACATTATGCCTTGCAAAGGATCTTTTGCAACCCAACCAATCCCTAATCTTCTCAAATTTACAAAAGTCACTATTCAAATATATATTCAGGGAAATATGAGGTTTACCACAGAAGAACATGTTAGAAAGAAAGAAAGCTTCTGTAGTCTGATTATTTTAGTTAAGGAAGAATCACTAACCATTTCCTTTCTATTAATCTGTGCAAAACCAATGTTTTCTTTTTTAAGCATTTTATAAGTTGCAAGAAATTTTCTGTTTGCTTTAAATGGTAGAAACCCCTTTTAACACCAAAATAGAGAATAAGTCAAGCTCTCACTCTAAATCAAGTAATTGCAAAAGGGGGTCCCCTATGGGAGTTCAGGTACTCATCCCTTGCTGGCAAAGGAGTGACTCGTTCCCACGGTGTAGCAACACAAGGTCTGATCCAACTAAGACCTCTAATATACTTGAATAGCTCGGTTTTGCCTTGTAAATTAAGATCATCTTCTTTCTGGAGCATAGATGCATGGAGGATTGAGATAACTGCATCCTGCTGGTTAAAATACCTACCCCTGCTGTTACTGGTCCAGCCCCTCTGAATTCACCTTCCCTCCATCAGAGTTCCTGGCGCAGCCCTACTGCTCTGTGCAGAGCAAGTTACACAGCTGGAACAGCACTGCCAAGTCAACACCCTAGATGTAACCTGCCAAACACATCTGGCAGTGGAGAGAAAACAGCTGTGATTAAAATCAAGTCATCACTCTCCTCACCCTACCTCGCTTTCCTCCTTAAATTGTCTCTGCACCAAATATGACAAAATACTGGCAAGTATTAGACAGCTGGCATGCAAAATCCATCCAATTCATTTTACAGCCTGATTCTGTATGTCTGCAGGACCAAAATGAAGATAGAACTATGATATATGCTAAATCGACTCTGTCTCCACCTGGCCACAGCAATGTCACAGTGATGTGCTTTACCTCCTGTCAGCAGCAGGTGCACTTGGGGCTGAAGAAGTGTTTTTCCTCTGGATGTATGTCAAAACCTGTTACCCCATCTCCACTGCCTTGGTCACCCACAAAAATGGACTCAACTTGAACAGGCCATAAGCATATCTACTGCCCCCTCTGTCTTGTGCCCTTCCAGCTGTTGGGCCTATTCACTTAATATCATTTCAGAGGAGGGAAAAAGACCTTCAGCCCTTCATTATGGGTTTGTATGGAGCTATGTACAAGGTTGGAGCATCTCAGCACTGCTGCAGTATGAGCAAAGAGGGATTAATTAATAGGCTCAGAACACGGCCATGAACAAAACTGCAGTGTGGTTTTGGAAACACTGTCAACAAGGAAAAAACACAAACAAACAAGCAAAACCTTTTCCTGCTGTGAGGTGTTTATTCACATCACATAAATACCAGGGTCTTGAATTCATTATACAAACCATTTCCCCTTGACAGCCAAGCTGAGAAGGCAATGCTTTCAATGTAATCATGTGTGAGTGAGGGAAACAGGTCTTCAGTGGTCCCATCACTCTCCTTTATGGTTTATGTTTCAAGGAGAGATGGATGGAGAACCAAATACAGCTGAGAGGATTGTCCCAAGATCTATAGTCTCCAGAGGCTAGCTGAGAAAGACTGTAACAGCACACTCAGCACCATGAGACTTTACATATTACCACATTTTTTCTGTTTTCTGAATTCCCATGTTGTACTCTAAGTTTCACACTACAAATTTTAGCAAGGGAATATAGGATGTCCTAATGGTAAATATATAAGTTGTGAATGCAATCAAAAATAAGAAATGTATTTTATTACAGTAGAGATGAAATGAGTGTGAAGTTCAAATTTTACAGCTGTCAAGCATAGTTTTTTATACATGAAGCACTGAGATAGGTGCCTATAAAGACTCTGAACTGGAAATTTCCCTTGTAACTATTCCTTTTTATTGGAAATAGGTTGGCTAGAAATAGAATTAAACACCAAAAAGAATAAAAAGCAAGAACGAAGCCTGAAATTAATAAATCTCTGCTACATAGCAATTAAATCCATAAGGTAGCTTTGCCAAGATATAGTCCACTGTAAGATACTACTGCTTTGTCCTGTAATATGTTTTAATGCCTCCAGAGTGAGAATTGTGCTATTTTCTCACAAAGATTTTATTATTTTATTATTATTTAGATTTATTTATTATCACCATAACAATTCTTAGTGTTATGGAAAATATTTATGTGCATCTGACAAGATTTTCATTTATCACAATACTTGATAAAACTTTCCAAGATTCAGTGTAACTGAGTTACTTCAATATGAATGTGAGAAAAAGTTACTTAGAGAGCCTCACAGATTTAAAAGACTTTGAAAGGATACTTGGAGTTGAAGAAATAAGAAAGAAAAGAAAAAAAAAAAAAAAAAAAAAAGAAAGGTAGAATATATGATTAACTATAAGAACTCTGCGATTTATAAAAATGGCCTTACAAAAAGATTAAAAGGTTGATCTAAAATGCAATATAACTAATATTAAAGTCATATTACTAGTTCTTAACTAAGGAAAGAACTCAGTAGATTCACATTCAGCCAGGCAATACCAGAATGCTGTGTCACTTCCCTTTAGTACAGCCTCATTACTCTCTTCACCAGTTAATTACATAAAAAACCCTCCCATTTTCCATAGTGTTTTTACAGAAGAAGCCAAGTCTAAAGATAGACTGGACTATCTTTAGATATCTAAAGATAGGTATTCTTTTTGTAAAAGCCATTTTTTATTTTCTGTTCTAGTTCTGGGTAATGTTTTGCCTATCACATCAAGTATATGACCTTTTTCATTATTGAAGGAACTATTAACTATTGAAGGAACATTATTGAAGGAAATATTGTTTGACCCCTCAACCATATTTACTAAGCCTTCGTGAATAATAGATGTTCAGCAAAAAACAGGAGTTCATGTGTGTGACTAACTTGGCTGAAAACACCCATATAGTAATCTTACTAAAAATACTAAAATGTTTAGGTAATTGCAGAGTTGGCTTGAGATCCAGAACTAGAAAATTAGTCATAGATTTCTGAAAATACTCCACCACCCTTAGGGAAAACATAGAAAAAGCACATGATTGTTATTTAAAAGATTTTCTATCCCTGCCCTGAATATCATCCATGATTTTCCTCGTGACCATGGCAGCTCCTGTCCTTTTATGTCAATCATGCCTGTGTACATGATATCCACGTCAGTTCTTCAGTTTATGACCTTCAGTTAAGACCTTGAGGGGCAGCCTCAAGTCAGCTTCAGTCCCCCAGCTATTAATTTATTAAAATATGTGCTCACACATTAAAGCCTTAAAAACCCACTGGATATTTTACTGGATAAATTTTGGCAGAGAGCAGTAGCAGTGAGGCTTGCTGCTGTTTCTAGATACAAAAGCTGCCCCTTGCAAAAGTTGCCTCTTTCCCTTGTGGACAGGAATTTTGCTGCTGGCCATGGAAGCAGAGCTCGAGCCAGGGTGAGGAATCCTTGTAGGGTGATTGGCACTGCCTATCACAGCAGGGGAGATGTGGTTTCTTCCACACTGAGGTTGAAAATGGTGGTCACAGTGAGCAATTCTATCATGAGGAGAGAAAGAGAGTGAGAGAGAGAGAGAAAATCTATCAGAACTTATGGCTGATACACTGATTTTAAAGAATAAAATACATACAGTATTTGTATTTCGTACATCTGTAATTTTCATAAGAACACTAAATTGGGTGTTTTTCCATTTAAGCCTCTAACAGGCTTATGCATAAGACAGCAAATATTGTTATCTGTCTAGTAGGTTAAAAATATTGTAGATTTACTTTTTTTAAAGCAACACCTGAGACTAGAAGGCATCTCTGGCAATTGGCCTGCCCAACCTCTCGCTCTAGGCAGGGTCACATGGAGCAGGTTGTCCAGGGCTCTGTTCAGACAGGCTTTGAGGACATCCAAAGGTGGAGACTCCAATCTCTCTCAGCAACTCGTTACAGTGTTTGACCACCTTCATGTTAAAAAGTTATTTTCCTGTGTCTAAATGGAAATTAATGTATTTCAGTTCCTGCCTGTTGCCTCTTGTCTTTCACTCAGCATCACTGAGAAGAGCCAGAAATCCAGCTCCTTGATTCTCCCATCAGATTTTTATCCACATTCATAAAATCCCTCTTGAGTCTTCTCAGGGCTGAACAGCCTCAGCTCTGGCAGCCTTGCCTTATTCATCAGATGTTATAATTCTTTAATCACCTTCATGGCCCTTTGCTGGACTCCCTCCTGTAGGTAGGTGCATGCCTTTCTTGTACTCAGGAGCCCTAGGGCAGACGCAGCACTGCAGACATGACCTGTTACCAAACTCTGGTTCACAGCAACAACTGTATTCTTCAAATACAGTTCCAGTTCTCATGAAGAGATCAGTCTGAATGGAGGGATACAGATTTTGTTTTTAAACTGCTTTTAAGTATCAGAGCTGCAAAAACAAACCACATAGCCCTTGGGCATTGTTATGAGATGAGTCAAAGGCTATGCCTATCTGCCAAATGCAAGAGAGCCAGGCGTCAGTCTGAGCGCTGCTGGCGTGATTGACTGTGCTGATTAACTGCTGGCTCACAGCTCTGCTCAGGGCTGCTCCAGCCAGCTCCCTCCAAAGCAGGGCTTGGGCACGAGTAGGGAGGTGGCTGACTGCAAGGACCACTCCCAAAAGACAAGTTAAATGGGACTTGAGAGATACCAAACAATTGTGTTAGCTCTTCAGCAGGGAGTTCTACTGTTCAAGAACCATTGGCATTACCATTCATAGCAGTGCTGGAATTTTGTTCACATCCAGTCTTCGCCAGTTTCAGTTTGGAAGCAGAGGGGAATCTTAAAAACGGCCAGAGTGATGTTACAAAATCTGGTACGAGCTGTCAAACACATTTGACAGGGAAGGAGTAAAGAAGCTTATGCTTCTTAGTCTAGACATGGTTATCATAACTCACATCTACTATCTTACCATCTATTCAAGGAGATTAAATTTTAATTAATTGCTAATTGCTAATGTCTGGTTTATGACTGATAATATTTATTCTCAAAGGAAAATTCAAATTAGATTTATCATTATTCCTTTTTCTATGCCTGTGCATTTACCCAGATGTTCAGGATAAAATCATCTAGACCTGAGATATTTTTAGAACAATGTGTCTCTAAGAATATACAACAGGCATGGCATATATGCTCTAAAAGATCTTTCATCCAGCTCTTGGTTTTTCAAGATGTTACTTGAGGATGGAATCAAAATAATGTTTTTTTAAACTCCATCCACAAGATAAAACGTCTGCAAATTCCATTTTCTGAGTATTCTTTCAGATAGCAGCTCAGTTCTGGTGATCACATCCCGTACCCCAAAAAAAACCATTACTTTCTACCATTTAGAAAGGCTGGTAGAAAAGTTAACAACATCAGGACTCTGCAAAAACAGCAGAGTGAATTAAGAAGTGAATTAAACAGGGAGCATTCTGGTGAACATGAATGTTGGTGAGGAAGGGAAGTGAGAAACCTTCTTCCCGATCCCTGCAGGGAGGGAGGGGATATTTTTGTAACTAAAATCCACAGTTTACAGAACTGCCATTTCTTTTAAGCCGGCTGCTGTATGAGTCAACAATTTGAAGGCTCACATTTCAAAGAGTACCAGTGTTAGCAAGCTCCTCATCCAAAGGAGCGGTGATTTTGCATCTTCAAAGAGTCAGAACACAGACCCAACACAGAGAAACGTTTTAATGGCATTTCAAAGAAAGTTTAGGACCTCACTATGGTGTAAATGCATCTTCCATGCAGAAAAAACAGGAAGGCAGTACTTCCCAACTTAGCAGTTTTCAAGATAACAGGTATATTCTAAGTGGAGATCCCCACAAATAAACGTATTTTCTACATCTAGAGAAATGACTACTTACAGCCCCCTGGCAGCCAATAGATTGATTGAATTAATCTTTCTTTCTGTAATGTACCTCTGCCCTTTCAGAGGAGACAGCAGGGCACCATTCAGGCAAGCCTGAATTCCGTTTCTCCTTGTTTGCATTCCTGAACACAACTCCAAACTCCTGCTTTACATATGTTCAATCCAAGGAGCAATCACTTAGGAGACATCATTCTCATCCTGCGGGTAGTCAGTCAAAACAATTCACACATCAAACAGTCCTCTCAAAACCATGGCATTTTAATCACCTCCAATCAAGAGCCATGAAGAGGAGGAGGCATGGGCATCCTTCCAGCAAAGAGAAAGGTCACTCTATGAGACTGTGCTTGTTGCATCACTTGGCCAGCAAGTACCAAAAATGTGAGTGGGTTCAGCCATCAGAAGTTCAGTTTTCATTCAGAAGGAAATTTCCCTGAATTGTTTGCATTCATAACCAACAGTATATTAGGAAACAGAATTATAGGATATTAAGAGTTGGAAGGTGTCAAGGGCCTGGGCCCCCGTTGGGATTGGAACCGGGGGTTCCAACCCCTGTCCTCTGCCCTGGGGCTTTTCTTCCTTTGGTTTGTCATGTTGGANCTGGTGTCAGAGAAGAAAGGAAGAGAATGAGGAGAGAGGAGAAGAAGAAAGAAGGAAAAACCACACCTAAAAATCTCCATCTTGTCCCTATATAATACATAGAGCAAGATCCTAAAAACTACAACTAAACTCTCTGTGGTGCACTAAACAAAAATCTCTTCACCTCTCTGGTGCATTCAGGTTCTCCGAAAAGTGGAGGGAGCTTCTCCAAAAGCCTAGGTCGCTGCCTAGGACACTTTTGAGGAGCTCTGGGGATATAAAGAAACCACGAGAGGAGCAGGAGAAGCTGTCAGGCTTCCCTGGACTCCGACAGAAGGGACCGTGAAGACCATCTAGGTCCAACTCCTGCTGCCATGCGTCCCATTAGAAGACGTTCCTCAACTCCTCATCCAACCTGGCCTTGACACTGGCAGGGATGGGGCATCCACAACTTCTCTGGAAAATCTGTTTCAGTGTCTTACCACTCTCACAGTAAAGAATTTATTCCTATATTTAGGCTAAAGTTCCCCACTTTCAGTTTGTGCCCATTACTCCATGTTCTATCCTCAAATGACCTAAAACCCAAGAAAACACTCAGGCAAGGATACCAGCATAGGTGTGATGTTAAAAACGAACGGTCAGCTGGCTCAGGGAGCTGCTCGAACACGCACATTCGCAGTGAAACTTTGCATTAGATGTATTCACCCTGTAAAAAGGCTCTGATGATTTCACTTGAAACAAATAAAGAACACAACAAGCACATATCCAAAATTTACAACTTGAGCATGTGAAGAGCAACAAATGCCAAGGAAACAGAGAATTTGAGGAAAATTTCTATGAACCAGCAATGAAGAAGGTTTAGGAAATAGCAGTAGGAAATGAAAAATAAAGATGAAGGGGTACAGTGAAAATGAAGAAAGTTTGCAAGAATGAGAGCTGAAATCCTGCCTTTCCTGCAAGCCAGAAGACTTAGGTCATTGACTCCAGCTGAGCCAAGGAGTTCACTGAAGGAGCACTGTTAGGAGTCCAGGCAAGGTTTGATGTAAAACTGAAAGACTTAGTGTGTTAAAAGCCCAAAGGAGAACAAAAGCATTTTAAGACAGAGCAAAGTTCAGCTGTGCTGAGGTTTTTAGGACTTAGAATATAAGTTATTACTGATTTCATATCTATAATCTGCTGACACACTAGAGGGAGCTGAGAAAGAAGATCCCTGGAGCCTTTTGTTTTCCTGGGAGCAACACCCAAACAGGGTGTGCTAACACATTTGTACCTCGAATGAAAGGTTGAGAAAGGCTGTCACTCGTATACTTCTGAAGAGCAGGTCAGTGGTTGCATCAGCGAGAAACAGCTTGGGGAACACCTTAACAGCTCTGTTGTTGTGCCTGCATGGTGTCTGGCTATGGTCTGCTTCGGCACATTTGCACAAGCATTTACAAAGGGATGGGGGATCAGACGAAGGGTAAAACAGATGTGTGTGCCCGGGAGTAACACCACTGGCACTGGTGAAGGGCTGGAGAGTCAAGAACAGCTGTGGCTAATGCACTTGATTTATGGATGATGAAGAGCACTGGCACATTTTTGTGTAGCCGCCAATCTGCAGAGGAAGGAGCGAAATTTCAGGAGGATTTTATACCAAGTAATAAATGTCTTTCACAGATTTATGAACAACAACAAAAATGAAACAAAATCACTGGAAAGCCTGGGTAACATGGCAGACTTGAAAAGTTTCTCATGTGAGCATTTTATACCTTTTCTTTCAGTGTAAAACATGATTTCTACTGAATCTTTGCCCTACATTTTGCTAAGCCAATTTTCTCAGAAAAGAGATGGGGATTTTTCACTATTTTGAAAATCAGTCACCAAGGATTTTGAAAATATTTTGAACGTATTTTTCCCTTTTCATTTCCTCCTTATTAGCGAGGAGAAAAGAAAAATCTAATAATCAACTTGAACTGTGTAGAGCAAGATGACATCAGAAGGAAGTTAATAATTCATCATATTCCTACACTCGTAAAAGAGTCAAAACAAGCAAAAAGTTCAATGACTTATAACAAGATGCCAGTGGGAAACATAAGTTTGAGTAATAGGAAGATCTGATCAGAAAAATACATATGTTCCAAGTATTACATTGATACAATAAGAAGATAATAAAAATAAAAATGACAACAGCAGAAAAACTTCTCTACAGTAACATAAATTTTTTACCAGATTCACATTATTTTTTTATTAGATTCCCATACTGTTTATGGCATAGACAATATCATTTTTTACTTCAAAAATTTTATGACACATAACAAATCTTGTGCTACTTATCAGATGGATTACATGCATTCTGATTCCTTTTGTAATTCTCATGTCAGAATTTTACAACAGATTTTTTTCCACTCTATTGATCACAGTATTCTGTTGCATTATGGAAAATTAATTCATTTTATGAAGTTACTTGGCTCAAAGTAAAAAAGCGGAGGTTTTACAACATCTATAAAACATTTTCCATGCTATTTAACATAAAGTTTTACTAGAATTTGCACTGAAGGAAAAGTTTGCCAAGCTAAGATAGGTGGTTGGCATATGCTCTGTACATAAATCGATGCAGAAAGATTGTTGCTTCTGTGAAAGGTGTAGCTCAAAGAAGAAATTTTAAGTTTCCAGAAATCTCAGAGCTTTATAAAGAACCTGCTATAAACCTTTTGACATCTGATATGACTAAAAATAACATTTTCCTTTTTCTGTCTGTATTCTACCTTTTGTTCTTGGAGCCTCCTCTGTGCAGCCTTTGTCAGAGCATACCACCGTGTCTTGGTATGCAGCAGGGGGGAATCCAAGAGCTACAGCCAGGCTGGGAGCTGAGACTGAACTGGGACAGAGTTTGGAAGAAGGCTTGGGGGGTGATGCAGCCTTACTTCTGGGCTGGGAGGGGCTGCAGAATGGCAGTGTGTGTCTTCCAGGAACTAAGGATCTGGATGAAATGGAAGTTAATCAAATGGTCTGAAACATGCACACTGGACCCAGTCTGGGGCAGGGAGCATTGTTCATCTCTCATCATGATCTTCTTTCTAGCTCTTGGAAGCACAGCAATCTCAAAAAGAGGCTTCTCTCATACTTCCAAGTATTACAATTTAATGTAAACCCATTAGAATATGCAGGATATTACATTGTTATTGCAAACCCAATGTGCAAATATAATTACAGTAACACAACCAATATAGAGACAACTTGTCTCCAAAAAAAAATGTATATTAAAATGAGAGGCTTTTAAAAGCAGCATGAGTAGCTGAAAACAATAGTATCCATCCCTACCACCACTCCCCCTCTTCCCACACATGGTGACAGTGCAGTGTCCATCCTTTTTTCTTCCTGCTCTTGCTCTAACAACTTCCAGCAGTTTTCAAGCTTTCTAATGAACTCCACAGAGCCTCTCCTGGGTCTTGAGGAGGCCTGCTCATTCCATGGGTATTTGTGAGGCTTAGCACTGCCTTGCTGTGACCCAAAAAGGCCTCTGCAACTGCTGCAGTGGACCCTGGCTTCCCCCAGCGGAGCACACCCAGGTCTCAAAGCATGCTTTGCTTCCTCCCCATGATTTTATCTGAATTTATGAAGTAGAGCTAAAACTGGGCAAACAGAGCAGCCAGATGCCCTGCTGCTCAGCCACACCCTTTTAATGAAAGCTACCACATATTACACACACATAAAACCAGTTACAACATTTCATTTATTGTGTTTATCCTGAAGTGTGGTGTATTTCCAGTACACCAGGACCCAAAGAAAATTATTTGACTGGAATTAAGCAGCCATGACAGCAAACTCAAACCAAGAAAAAAAGACACCACTTACCTCTCAGAGAATATTACTTTAAAAAAAATGGTCACATCATACTGAGTTATTGGTCATAATCTTCAAATAAGGATACTTATACAAGCATCCTGGGAACTAAAATCCTTATGGAAAATTAAGGACTTAAAAAAGACATTAGACCCATTATGACTGCTCTGAAGTTCTGACCCTGCTTACTGCCCAGGATGCAACTGCACATTTATCTACTCACTCAGTCTAATTAAACACATGTAAAAGTAGTGTTGCAGAGCCTGCATTTATTCTGTATTCACACACTGCTCAAAAGCCTTTCCTTGTGTCTCCTGGCTGTTCGAGGCTATGGGCCTGTGAGCAGCAGGACTAATCTTGCAGGTTGATGGTTAGGGAAGGGCTTGTTGATCCTAGCACAGGGCTCTTACACTCCTTGGATCCTTGATTAAAGCATTCAAAGGGGTTTTGTCTTTTTCTTAATTGTTGAATTTAGTTGCCTGGGGAGAAGTTGTCACAAGGTAACAGGAGGGACAGTGCAGTGCTTTTCGGGCAGGTAGCTGTTGGGTTGCCTTTTCCCTATCCACAGTAGGCTGCCATTGGCCTCCTGGTCAGATGAAGGATATTGTCTCTCTATGTAGACTTCAGAGGAGAGATGACAGTGGTCAACATGCTGCATAAGACATTGTCAAGATAAATGGTGATTTGAAATCCTCACTATGAGCGCAAACTATCCAAAAGATGCTCCTCGGAAAAACATGTCCTTAACACAAAAATCTGTGGTTTGCAAGAGGTCAAGCTATATGAGCTCATGATTCTTTCTGTCACCCTCTTGCCTTTTAAAAATTTAATAAAGCATGATAAATAAGAAAATATCTTCCAATCCATTGCTAGGATTAAGGATTTTTGTTTGGACAAAAAATTTGAAGTGTCTCTCCTCTCCTTACCAAGTCTTTTAGACCTGAGAGCAGAAAAAAATTGAATCAGTAGGGGCTTCTAAAAAAACTTTTAAAAGTCTTTATTTGCTGACTTAGATGAGACAAACTGGCAAACTACCTTAAACTATGTTTCAGTCATAAGATGCTGAACTTGCACTATTTTTTATTCTCCATCCTAAATATCCTACTGTAAACCTTTTGAGTTTAGATATTGCATCAACACTGGGGAAATAGAGCAGCTCTTTGGTGCTGGCAGGGGACCAGGATGAGGTCAGATTTGTACAGTAACAAAAACTGACAGAATTTAGAAGATGATTTAACAGTGGCAACTGTATAACCACTGATGGGGACTGACTGCATGCAAAGGCTGCTGTACCATAAGAGTCAGGACATTTATTTTCTTGCTCTTTGGCATGCTCGTTCTTCAGCTCTTTATGCACCAGCATTTCTACAGGAGATTATTTCAGAACAAATGCTCTGACTGAAACTAACCATGTGACTGATGTTGCTCCATTCAGGACTTAACTGAAAAATACTTTCAGTAAGGGATGATGTGAAATCTGACTTCAAATTGTCCTCTACACAGATACACACCACAAAAAGAATTCTACAGTTAAGCTTTTGTCTTTGTTTTTCTCTGGGTGGTACTGCTTTGGCTACTTTCTAGGGTCCAGCTCTAACTACACTATTTAGAGTTTCAGTAAAAACTCCCACTGTAGCTTGGAGTCATTTGCATCCCCTACCTCTCCTGGCCCAACACGCAAACACAGCGCTGACATTGCACTTTGCACTTCCTAGCAGCCTTGTGATTTCAGTTTTATTTCTTCCCTTTTCAAGAAAAAAATTGGGGGGATATTCCAATCCCTCACAACTCCCAGTTTCTTTAGAGGACAGGGTGGCCACACTGTCAGTAGGTATGTATGAGCCTCCAGACATTTTCAACTTAAGTCCTAGCAGGGAATTGAAGCTGGCAGCAGGCAGAACAGTGTGACTCACTGTGAAAGGACAGGAGCACAAGGATAGTTTAAAATAGTTTGTTTCTCCCAAGACTGGTTGTTTCCTGAGGCCAGCTGTGGTTTCAACCTGAAAAAGACATGTGAACAGATCTTTTTCAGTTTGGACACAGTTTGGACTCTGTGTCTGCATACTGCATGTTTATTTGCTGCTTGTCTCTCTCCCAAGCTTTTCTATCCTTTTCCTGGATCTTTCCTTTTCCTCCATTCTCTGTTTCCTTTTAGGCCTATGCTGTGGCAATGAGAGTGCCTGTATTCCTGGAGATGTGACCCAGCTGCATCCCAAGCCAGGGCAAGACACCAGGGCAAGATACAGGTGTGTCCTCCCTCTTACCCCAGAGGGGAACTATGCTGAAGTCTCTCAGGTGAACCCATGGAGACCCCAGCAAGGACAAGGACTGCAAGCTGTTCTATATGGGCCTAAGTTCTTGCTGGCCAAAACTGCAGAAGGAAGTGGCTTCTGTGTGAATCATTTTCCCATACTGACAATGGTTGTAGTTCAGCTTGAGTTAAATGCTATATTTTCTGTTTAATTAATTGGACATAACTAAATAAAGAACCAACTGTAAACAAGTTTGAGAAACAGTGGCTTAAAGTTTGTTACCGAATTTATAGAGGTCAGTCAAGAATACACTGGTAAAATAAGAACTGTTTTCTCTGTACATAATCTCCCTATTCTGGATTACATCAGCACTTGCCCACATACAGTTAAAGTACCTGACACACCACAGCTAAAATTCTACCAGATGCTGAACACACCCAGGCTCAGATGGGTGAGCTAAACCCAAGCCTCTCCCAACTTTTTTTTACCTGGTATTTAATACTGCTCTTGATGCCTTAGGTTTTAACTTTTATATTTTTTCAAGTCCTGTACTGCCTAGTGTACCTCTGAAGTTCCTTGTAGCTCATTAGCTGCTGCTCTCTTATGCTAAAATAGACATAACAAAGCCTCTCTGGCTTGCTTTCCAAGGACATCGAGACANAGCCCCCAGGATGTACCCTTTGAAGGCCTTTCAAATAAATACCTACCTTTATTCCCTTATTCCTTTCTAGTCTGTTTTTAGGTAGCCATTTAAGGCATCAAACTAAAATGTTCAAACTGAAGCATGATCAGGATGAGTGCTTCCCATGCTGGCTGGGGTAAAACAAGTTTAGTCTGCAACATACTTGGCTCAAACTCAGAAAGGTCTTTAGGCAATTGCACTGTAAACCATGGCATACAGGTTACCTTTCTGTGAAGAGCAGGGCTACAGCAACGTGAAGCACTTTGGAGAAGCAGAAGATGTTAATCTACAGGTGACTTCTTGCCACCGAAGGCAGACAGTGATTGGTAACTGGCTAAAACCTGGGCAGAGGCTTGAGGTGGAGAGAGGAGAGAGTGCCTGGAGTTTTCAGTCAAAATTACACAGTGCACCAAGCACAAAGCACTACAAGACTGGTGACTGAAACACCTGCTTCCCTGCATTGCTGTCCTGTGGCAAAGAGTGTGAAGGCTGCACATGTTCCCCTCCCTGCTGCCTCAAGCAGGGTCCTGTAAGCATTCAGGAGCAGGAGAGGCACAAGGATGGCCTTGGACACCTCCATTTTCCTGAAAATCAAGAATGCTAGCAGGAGGAAAAGGGAACACATTTTTTCCTGTGTACGATCTGTTTCAGAGCAACAAGCACCCTTGTGATTGTCCGTAGATCAAGCCGGTGGGATTATGACTCCCAATGGTGTCTTGGTGTGCAGCGGTATTCTGCTCATCCTTTCCTCGTATGGGCCTTATTTTTGACATCTTAACCTGCCTGGGCCTCTAGTGGGATTTGATTAAGTGCTTATAGTTTAATTTGTGAACAGAAAGAGGATCTCCTGTGTAACGGAAATTAAGTGTTTTAGAGCTTGGCTGAGTCAGGGCTAGCTCCAGAGTAAGTTAGTGAGATCAGTTCTTCCAGGGTCAGTAAAAAAGAGAGAAGGGAGAAAAGAACCAGCCCCACCCTTTTTATGGATCTTTTCTGTTTGGCTGAATCTTTAAATGCCAGAAAAATCTGGGATTCTTCAAAAAACAAAGCCGTTACTGTCAACACTATTTAAGGGATAGCAGAAGCCAGGACAGGAGACCACCGTTAAACAACATCCAATCTTGAAAGATGCTGCATAAGAAGGCAGTCTACAATATCGATCCTGGCTTTCTTTCAAAACTTCAAAATGCTTACAGTAAAAGTGCAGTTCTATGATGTGAGGGAAAGGAGAATTAGAACTGACCTTTACAGTCTTGTACTTTGACCAAGTCATGCTGTTGATCACATAAGCATCCAAATATTTATGTTTTATTTATAAATAACCCAAGCCTTTTCCAACTCACTTCCTGGTAAAAAGGCAGCATTCAAACCACANAAAAATGAGAATATGTAGCAGCATGTAAAGTACTATGGTAAATTGCAGTTTGGCTCAATGCTGGGGAAAGGGAATTTCTGCCATTGTCAGCAGGAAAGGTCTGGAGGTCTGAAATAAGTATGATTCAGGAATGTACGTACTTTTCCATTTCAGTATTGAGTACCTGTAAATAGTTTCATTTCAGAGATTTTTTTTTTGCAAGATCTAGAAATATGATTGTATCTATTTGAGAATTGTTGGCAAATAGTAGTCAAATACAACTTGCTTTGGTGTGATGCCAAATTCTGCNAGCAACAAGCACCCTTGTGATTGTCCGTAGATCAAGCCGGTGGGATTATGACTCCCAATGGTGTCTTGGTGTGCAGCGGTATTCTGCTCATCCTTTCCTCGTATGGGCCTTATTTTTGACATCTTAACCTGCCTGGGCCTCTAGTGGGATTTGATTAAGTGCTTATAGTTTAATTTGTGAACAGAAAGAGGATCTCCTGTGTAACGGAAATTAAGTGTTTTAGAGCTTGGCTGAGTCAGGGCTAGCTCCAGAGTAAGTTAGTGAGATCAGTTCTTCCAGGGTCAGTAAAAAAGAGAGAAGGGAGAAAAGAACCAGCCCCACCCTTTTTATGGATCTTTTCTGTTTGGCTGAATCTTTAAATGCCAGAAAAATCTGGGATTCTTCAAAAAACAAAGCCGTTACTGTCAACACTATTTAAGGGATAGCAGAAGCCAGGACAGGAGACCACCGTTAAACAACATCCAATCTTGAAAGATGCTGCATAAGAAGGCAGTCTACAATATCGATCCTGGCTTTCTTTCAAAACTTCAAAATGCTTACAGTAAAAGTGCAGTTCTATGATGTGAGGGAAAGGAGAATTAGAACTGACCTTTACAGTCTTGTACTTTGACCAAGTCATGCTGTTGATCACATAAGCATCCAAATATTTATGTTTTATTTATAAATAACCCAAGCCTTTTCCAACTCACTTCCTGGTAAAAAGGCAGCATTCAAACCACAGAAATCCTTTGTGTCATGTGTAGTGCTCATTATTCTAGGAAACTGTGAGAGATGCCTATTGTATACTGAATTCTTTGTTTCAAGCTTGCAGAGGTCCTCATGGGATGCTTCCCCACAAGGTTACTGTGGCTGTGTTTAACAAGCACTTGAAACCCAGAGCATGTNTATTGAGTACCTGTAAATAGTTTCATTTCAGAGATTTTTTTTTGCAAGATCTAGAAATATGATTGTATCTATTTGAGAATTGTTGGCAAATAGTAGTCAAATACAACTTGCTTTGGTGTGATGCAAAATTCTGCCTATTAAATTGCAAAGTTATTTTTGTGAAAGCCAAACCAGCCAGCTTCAGCAAATTCCAGTTAACATCCCTTGCAACATTAAATTTATTCCCTTTAAGAACAAGAGGAAATACAGTGGTGTTTTCTAGAGGCTGACTTTTACAGAGAGGCTCGCTGTGTGAAACACCCACAGCAGCACAGTCCATGAGAAATTCTGACCTTCATTTTAGCATTAATTTAGCAGTCAGCCTGGAAATCACTGAGCCCTCGTACATCCTTTTGTTCTGTCTTCAGACAATATGCTCACTATAAGCAAAAGTGTCTGTATCTGTTCCACGGGTTTCTAGAAATCTCACCGTACAATTTGCTGCCCAGCCTCCTATCAGGTTCAGAAGGAAACATCAGTGACTGCATATGATAATTGCTATACTCACAGACTTTTATTGACTCATTTTAACAGCAGGAATTGTGTCATTTCTAAAGACCAGTTACTTTTCCCTCCATTGAGAATTCTCATTAAAAGTTCAATGATTTAGGGTCCATCACTTTCATAATTCCTAGAAATGCATTAACACTGTATTTATGTGTTACACTGGGAAATTGTAAGACTGTTTCTAGATTGGCAATGGAAACATTTGTCACAGAAAAGCAATGTGACTTGGGGACCAATCAGGAACATCAGCTCCAGCAAAACAACTACCTCAACATCTTGCCAACATATCCAAGATATTTGAGCCTAATTTAATTCTATCTTCTGCTACTTCATTGACAGGACTTTTGCTTTTCCACTGAGGTCCATGCACTGCTTCTTCCTTTCTGCAGTATAACCGCAGATGCTCACATTTTTCACATTTTTCTTCTCTTGTTGGTGTTTATATGTGAAGCAAAAAACACTGAATGTTTTCCAACACATTTCTTTCGGATTTAATTTCCACTACTGCAGAAATTAATATAGGACAGTGTTACAAAGTCTTGTGCTTTCCAAAAACCATTTGGTAAGGATGAAGTGTTGGGTATTATGTACATTACTAAAACGTACACAATAAAGAGGGAATTAAGAGATATAGTTTAATTTACTGGTTGTAGCTGTACATTTTTTTTGCCTGTAGAGCAGAGATTTCTGTTACTCAGTAAAAAGAGATCTACCCTCACACTTCATATGATGGCATATTGACCACCTTTCTGCTAAAACATTTTATTTTTACTGACTTGAGTTTTTACACTGACAGCATAAGAAGGAAGTGATGAGTTGATTTAACTGTGTCAGCTATTATCAGAATGAAATCAATGGTGCAGAAATAGTGGTTACTAACCTAATGCATAGCTATGTTTACATCCTAACTTTCCTTTTAATGGTATCCAAGAACATGTCTTCAAATTTGGATGCACTTCAATTACAGAATTAATATTAATATTCTTTCTGAAGAACTGCAGGCCTGTCCCTTCAAGAAAATGCTTGTGATCTCAGCGGAAAAGCTTTAAGATTAAAATGGAGAGAAGGACTGACTTCAAAAGGGTTTTGTACAGGGGATAGAAATAACCATTACCCCTCCTTTCTAAAATTTTGTGTACGTTTAGTGCTAACTGTAAAATTCCTGTTTTCCTGCAGTTAAAAGCTGATCAAATTCCTAATGAAATAAGTCAATATGCACCAGAGTGTCAAATCCAAAGAAGTAAAAGTAAATATTATTTCTTCCTGTCCTGGTCAGAGTATTTTACTTTTAAGATAAGCTGCCTAGGACCTTAATTCTTATTCATAAAATTCCCCAAGGAAAACACTTTCAAGTACACACACTTTCAGCTATTTACTTCAGAGGGAAACGTAATGCATAGCTTAGAGCTGATGCACATTTCCCTTGCTGGTTTCCTGCAAGTCTCTCAGTTCCTTCTGGGAATCATTCAAGTCACAGCCTATTCTATCCCTGCATCATTAATCACACAGATAATAAGAAAGAGTATTCTACTTGAATATACCTATCTCTATCTGAATGTGAATCTGTCTGAAATGTGAGTATTTTATCACAAATTCCAAGCACTCATTGAAGTGTTTGCTACCCAGCAAGGAACTCAAGTGTACAGGCAGGGAAAAAATTTTGTTAAACTGTGGTTAACAGTGGTTAACTAAGGCCTGAAAGTTTTTCCCCGAAATGGTTGTGGTACCAGTGAGTTCAGGTGTCAGATCTGAACAGGTGCCTGTCATCATTTCCAGTTTTTCTGGCTTGTGAAACAAATTCTTAGAGTGCTGCCAGTGCACTACACTATGCTGTGGCTGGAAGGAGTCCAGCAGCAATTTAGCTTTAAGCCTAACAAAAGCAGGAAGCAGGGAACATAGACACCGTATATTCCTAGGCCGGCCGAAGGTTTCTTCGTGCTGGTGAACAGCAGGGGAGTGTGGCCAAGTACACTGGTAAGTGACCTCTACGGGGAAAATTAGTGTTGCTCATAACAGGAGATAACCCCCTTTCTTTTAAAATACAGACCATTACCATCAATTTAGCCAGTTACTTTTGTAGATATGTTTCCAGGCTGCACTTGTGTTTAGCATCCCAGCACTGAATTACTCCCCCTTTGCCTTCCTGGCATGTAAATGGAATCTGTTTCACTGCTTTTGCTGATTAGATAACAAAACAGACTGTAATGAACATTGTGGAGCTAAAGGCTATTTGTCAGAGCTGCTTGAAATCCTTCCAATGAATATTTCAACAGGGTTTAATCTAAGATCCTCTTTCATAAAATATTCACAAACAATGTAATTCTTCAAAAGGATTTATTGTGTAAGTATCCTAGCAAACATAAATTCTTAAAGATTAGGAAAAAAAGTCTAATATCTTGCTTTTTTTCCTAATATCTTTTTTTCTCTTTCTCTCTTACCATTTCAATTTCCTCCCTATTCCTGCTAGAAAATGTGTTTAAAACATGCAACATCTTAACTGCTTATTATTGAAGGTAAAAAGGCACACAAAGCAGTCTCTAAATTGAAGCTGAAAAAAAGAATGAAAATTGTTCTGCCATATAGTTTACCTTCTTTTTTTTACTTCTTTGTGCCTCAAAGGAAAAAAAAATATTTTAAATCAAAGCTTCATTTTCTCCTCAAAAGACCAACACTAAGACACTGTAAAAAATATAATTTTCTCATGAAGAACTACAAAATTCAGAGAATATTAAAGAAAATACAAAATTCACACAGAAAAAGATATCCCTCTGCTGTTCACTGTGACTCACAAGCTTCTGACAGCACAGAGGAGGCTTTGCATGAGGGGAAACCCTACTCTTCAAAGACAGGGATCCAGTGAACATAGGGTTATAACCAAGCCTCTGACTGGATCCTTGCCTCCATCTATTGGCTTATGTAGAGTAATCAAATGAGTCACATTTAGGTCTAAAAATGTAAAAATGTGCTACCTAACCTAATGCAGGTGCAAGGCTGAAAGTATGGGGTTTTATCAGCTGAGTTTTAACAGTATCCAAGGAGAGGAATTTCATGGCTTTTCTGGGAATGTGTCCCAGTGCTTAACCACTCTCATCATGAGGATTTCTTGTTCCTTGTTTCCTCCCATTGCTGTTTGGATATTCGCTTTTTGCCCATTGTGCTCTGGCTCTGCACTTCTGAGGAAATCCTGCTCTGCTTTTTCTATAACCTCACTTTTGTGGGACTATATTAGAGCTTTGTTTTCTCCAGGGTGAGCAGTGGAAAAATAATTTTCCTTAATATGTACACTAATATACACGATGTGTACACTAATATTCTTCCATCACTGAAGAATAAAATTTAGTCTGTTTCAAGAATAACCCCATTTTTAATTCATTGAAAAGTTTCTTGTATAAAGTTTTCTTTAGTCTTCTTCACAAAAAAAAAACCTTTCTGTATATTGTTTTTTAATTCCACTTCTTTCTCCCCCTGCCTTATCTGAAACACATAGGGTGAGCTGAAATTCTCTTGTACTACTGAAAATTGCTTGGCTCCAGTTAAAGATTTTAAAACTCTTGCTTTTTCATTTTGAGAGCTAGAGACAACTTTTCTGCTTTGTCATCTTGGCTCAGATTTTTTTTGCCAGGGAATGTGGGTTTTTTCAGGGCCTGTTCTTCACTCAATACCTGAAATAGGCAAGAGGTGTCATGGCTTAATCACTAAGCACAGACTGCTGTCTGTACCTCTGTACACAGCCTCTCTGTACACTTGACATCAGTTAGGAAGCCATCTGAAGGATTAGAAATCTGTCTTGGACTGCTAGAGTAAAAGTGGAGGAGTCACCAATTCTAGAAGTGCTTTGAGAGGCCCCTAGATGTGGTGCTAGTGTTTCGGGTGACTATGATGGGATAGGTGATGTTGAGGGTCTTTTCCAGCATTGATGATTCTGTGATTCTATGAAAAAAATAAAAAGGTGTATGTTAGCATAAGTTACTCCTGCTGGCAAAGTTTTAGCTTCAGAACTCCCTGACAAACTTCCTGTGTGTCATGCTGCTGTTTCGTGAAGTCTCTGTGCGTCCCTTATCCTCCACATACAAAAAAAAGTTGACACATTTCCCTAGCACACGCTACCAGAGGAACCAGTCATGATGTTTCTGGGAATCTCAGGTATTACAGTAATGTCAGAAAGGAATAAAATGAGAAACGAAAGGACATGACTCTTCCCCTTCTATGCCAGAAACAGCAGGAGTAATTCTACTTCATCATAAGGGAGCCAAGCTTCCAGAAACTGATTTTTATCTGAAGCTATTCCTGAACCACATGACTTGCCTGAGTGTTCTGAGCTGTACACAAATTCAGATCCAGTGTCAGTCTTTAAATGCATGATTAAACCTGGTCTTTGATAATAGAAAAGTCTAAGCTAGTGTTTCAACTACTATAAATATGCAACACAGGCAAAAAGAAAAAAAAAAAAAGTTAAATTATTTCTGGTGATGACATGGAAGCATTTGCTTTGTAGACTTTCTCGGGGAAAAGCCTCATGTATGGATGTGGAATCTGATTATGCCAGCAGGCAGTGGACTGGAGCATCTGACTTAGTTCCCTTTGAAAGAAATCTGATAAACACATAAATGAGTTGGAGGAAAAAAACAGCACATCATAAATAGAGAAACAGAATCCTCTCAACACAAATTGCTAATACAGACACTGGCTGAAAGACATGTAAACACATTTGGTACTATTATCTTTTTCATGATGAGTTTTATGAGAAAATGCTTTCCTTGGAAATTGCTACAGTTACATTTCTGAAAGGAAAACTCTACAGCTTTCAATACTCCAGCCAGCAATACACATTTGTTAGGAACCAGATAGGACAGTGACATGCTTTGGTTAAAAACTTGGAGAAGCTTGACTGAAAGAGGTCTTGGAACATGACAGCTCCACTCCTGCCTTCCTTGGTCAGAGAGACTAACTGTTACTGTGGCATTCTTGTGAACATAAAACATGCAATTAACAAACCTGTTAGTGAACAAAGATTTGGGCAGACTTCAATAAAACCAATTTAGGTCACAAGCCATTTTACTCCCTTTTAAGTGTAGAAGGAAATAAGGAGAGGTTCTCTTGTTCTCTACTATTGTGTATATTTTGGGCAATAAAGAATAAACTGCAGTTATTTAAGATAGTTCCTTACGCATATGAAAAATAGCAACCCTCTCTTTTTGAGTAGAAACATCCATTGACCAACCAATGTCTGTAAGGCTTTTGACATGGTCCCATGAGACATCCTTATCTCTAATTTGCAGACAAATGGATCTGAAGGGTGGACTGTTCTGTGGATAAGGAACTGCCTGGATGGACAGAGTTGTGGTCAGTGTCTCTTTGTCTGGGTGGGGGCTGGTGATGGATGATGCCCCTCAGGGCTCTTTCTTGGCACCGGTGCCTTTTAATATCTTTATCAATGACACAGACAGTGGCATCAAGTGCACCCTCAGCAGGTTTGCAGATGACACCAAGCGGACATGTGCAGCTGACAACAGAAGAACATGACACGATCCAGAAGGACCTGGACAAGCTCAAGAAATAGGCTAACAAGAACCTCATGAAGTTTTGCAAGGCCAAGTGCAAAGTGTTGCACCTGGGTTGGGGCAACCCCAGACATGAGCACAGACTGGAGAAGTCACCGGGAGCAGCCCTGCTGAGAAGGACTTGAGGGTGCTGCTGGATAAGAGGCTGGACATGATCCAGCCATGGGCACTCACAGCCCAGAAAGCCAAAGGTGTCCTGGGCTGCATCCAAAGCACCAGCATCCATGTGCAGCAGGTCAAGGGAGGGGATTCTGCCCCTCTGTTCTGTCCCCATGAGATCCTACCTGGAGTGCAGTATCCAGCTCTGGGGCCTCCAATACGAGAAGGGCATAGAGGAGGCCACCAAGATGAGCAGAGGATTGGAGCATTTCTCCTGAGAAGAGAGGCTGAGGGAGTTGAAGTTGCTCAGCCTGGAGGAGAGAAGGCTCTTGGGGCACCTCGTTGAGGTCTTTCAGTTCTTAAAGGGGGCTTATGAAAAAAAAATCTGAGAGGACCTTTTTATATGGGCAGGTAGTGAGAAGAAAAGGGGGGATGTTTTTAAATCAAAAGAGGATAGATTTGGATTAGATATTAGGAAGAAATTCTTTACTTAAAGGATGTTGAGGCAATGGAACATGTTACTCAGAGAAGTTGTGGGTGCCCCATCCCTGGAAATATTCAAGGCCAGGTTGGAAGCGGCCCTGGGCAACCTGACCTAGTGTGCGGCATCCCTGCCTATGGTAGGGAGACAGGAAATGGGTGATTTAGGATTAAACCATTCTATGATTCTCTGATCTCTCGTGGAAGCTTTGCAGACCCACTTAGCTGTGGCTGCTCCAAGTATCCCCAGTGTGTTAGATTTCATAAAATCTAGGATTACCCCAGCACCTTGGAGACACTTTTGTGAAGATGACAAGAAATTGATACATGCAGATGCAGGTGAAAATTAACTCTCAGAGACAGTGCTGTTTCTTGCCAGCTGGTGAACTGCCAGGTTTGACACATCTCATTCTTGGGAGTCATCTACATGGTGCTGTAAACTGCTGTTAACTGTGTGAAACACTCCAGTGCCAACTGCATCACGAGATGAGAGCTTTCCAAGAGCATTGGGTGACATCCACTCCTCTACCTGGGATTATCTTTGTTATTACAATATATTGTAAATACATTCTGGCTATGATCAGCATGAACCTCTCTTGATGTAGCTTCTTGTTATGAGCAAGGTGTTTCTCTGTGCATCATCTGAAGCACAGAATATAAGCCAAGTGTTTCAGAAACATATGCATTACTTCACACTGGGAATTGCCACACTGAAATATTAAATACAGTAAGGCTGAAACAATAGCTACTCTAAGGACTCCATTGTGTTATCAATCAAACACAGATGGACCAATAATATTATGCAAATTCAGTATCTTGCCAGAAAAAATTCTAGTAGCTACGGTCACAACAGAAAATGCCTCCCAGGAAATAAATTATAATTAGGCGGAAAAGGCTTAGTATCTCCCAAGGAAAAATCGTAAATATCAATTTAAAATACAGTTTCATAGCAAACTCTACAAGATTTCTTTTTTAGTAAAAATATTTGGGACTCCTAATGAGTCTAGTAAAGATATGTATTTGTTGGACATTGCAAAGACTTTCCATGATGTTGTCCTGGGTTGAAAAGTAGGACGTGACCAAAAGCATGTATTCTATCACTATCTTCATGAACCAGGTGGGGCAGTGCTCCTGCCTCCCCCCTCAAGGCTACTTTCTGTTAATGGCCCATCAGTGCCTTGCCCACGACTCACAGATAACTCACCCCTGGACTATCTCCTGTTAATGGCCCATCAGTGCCTTTGTCAGAAGCTCCACCCAGAAGGAGGACCCAGGCACTCAATCCTGGATATAAACTGGAATTTTGAAAATCATAGGCAGGCCTTTCCCACTGGATTTCCCAGAGGACAAGAGCTCCATACCCACCACTGGGCCTTCTGAGGAAGACCAGACCTTTTCTCCAGGATCACCTCTTCAACAGAACTACATCCATCACTTTCAGGAGAACTGCAGCCACCACCTCATCAGACTGCCACTGTCCCCTGACTAACAGGGGGTCAGGTTATATCTGACTCTGTCAGTTTAAACCAGTATTTTCTCCTGCCTTGTTTTATATATAATACATATATGTGTATATATAATCATTATAAGAACTGTTATTCCTAACTGTAAAGAACTGTTATTCCTATTTCCCATAACTCTGCCTGAAAGCCCTTGATTTCAAAATTATAATAATTTTGAGGGAGGGGGTTGCATCTTCCATTCCAAGGGAGGTTTCTGCCTTCCTTAGCAGACACCTGTCTTTTCAAACCAAGACAGATGTACAAAAAAAACCCCTAAAATAAAGGAGGTCCAACGCATTCATACAACTACACAGTTTAAAAATTATAGTATAATTCAGAATTCATATATGTTTTTCGGATCCTAATCAAACCAAGAAATCTGACCTCCATTATGATATCTTCCTCGGTTGTTATCAAATTCTGTACAGGCCACCTCTTAAGCTTAATTAACAATATGGCATGAAAAGTAAACTTCCTCCAAGCCAAGTCGAACACTGAATGCCTACAACAAGCAGGTCTTCAGATGAACAAATAACCTCAATCTCCTGTATAGCACTAGTGAAGAGAAACACATTTTAGACAGAATTCACCTTGGCCACATTAGGAAGTAAATTAAATGCAAAACTTGTCTTTTTCTACTCTGTCATTTATTGCTATCAATACAGAGTCAGCTCAAACCATGCAAAAATGAGATAATTTCCATCAGCTACACTGAGATTAGCTCAGTAGGTTAGAGGATGGTGCTAATAGAGCCAAAGTTGTGGGTCTAATCCCTCTAGTCACACTCCCAACTCATTCGCTCATGAGATGGACTTGATGATCCTTCCAGCTCAGACTGGTTCCATGATTCTAAGTCACCAGAGGTTCAAAAGAATTATGTCAAGCATTGAAAGAACACATCTTAAAATACAAAGCATTAAGTATTCGAGTCATGGATTTACTTTCTCCTCCTTTTATCTAGAAAATATTCCTTAGGTCTCTTGACCTGATTTCAGCAGGTGCTTATTTGCTCTGCTAGATCTGACATGTAAGAAGAGCAGCCACTGGATCATAGAATGGGAGAATGGTTTGGGTCGTAATGGATCATGAAGATCTTCTCATTCCAGCTCCCCTACCATGGGTAGGGACACTTCTCTTCTACTAAACCAGGTTGCTCAAAGCCCCACCCAATGGGGCCTTCAACCATTCCAGGGGCAGGGCATCCACTACTTCTGTGAGAAACCTGTTCCAGTGTCTCACCATCCTCACAATAAAGAATTTCTTCCTAAAAGTAATCTGAATCTCTTTCAGTTTAAAGCTGTTGCCCCTTGTCCTATCAATTTCCTGTTAACAATATATCAAAAATTTCTTCATGAAATAAAAATTAGAAATGAGCCATCTTCGTGAGTACAGCATTATAAATATGAACCAGATCTGGTAATATCAAATACAAGTCTTAGCATATGCTCCAGTAACAAAAAGGAGAAACTTGCCTCAGACTGTCCCCCAGGCCACTTAACTACTCACCAGTGGCTCCTATTCAACACCTGCTGGTGATCCCAGGCTCACTTGCCCCATGGCCACACATGCTCCACGACAAGGGTTCTGACTCCAGCTGCTCATGCTCAGACCCCCATTTACACACACACACGCAGAGACAGAGTAAATTGAAATGGCACTATGTCCCTCTGATGGTGCTAAAGCACTCGCAAATAGCAAAACATTGCATGGACTGTTCAAAACTAGACACTAAAATATCTAAACACACTATGTTAGTAAAACACTACAAGTGATGAACGGGTGGCCAAAATTGCCGTTTTTATGTTTTTAATTCCCAAGTAGATGGAGAGTTAGATGCATAAAGAGGTGAGTTACTTAAAATGAATTATTATTTGGTTATATCTAATCATAGCCTACTGAATTCAACACAAGCTATTATTATCTTTACAACTGGGTAATACTGTGGCTACTCCACCAAACGAATAAGCTACTCAAGCCTGACACAAGAGATGTAAGAAACTGGGCCTTGCTACCAATCAGCATCAGCACCACTGGTAGGCTGACTGCCTTTTCCCTGTGTTCCCTGCAAATCCACATTCCTCTTCTGCTGCTCAGCACAACAATAAAACCGATCTATCTACAAAGAGTAACAACCCCTTTTGAGATGTGCATGCAGAGGGGTGATAAAACTACTTGAGAAAGAACAGTAAGACAAGCTCAGTAATATCTTGCTTGCCTTATTTTTCTGAATAGAGCCTGTTTCTCTAGGGTGCATGGAGGAAACAGCAATCTTATTCCCTATGAATATATTTCAATAAAACATCCTATTTGTTTTGCCTATGTCTCACCCTGCAGCACAGGAAAGGAGAAATTTATGGATGCATAGACCTCAGTGCTGCCATCAAAGAGCCTCTCGAAACGATGTGACATTTCCCTCCACTGTATGTCACTTTCCTCCACTGCAGCAAACATTCCAACTCGGCACAGCTGCTCCAAGGTGTGCTCTGCTGTTCAACCAAGTGTCCCTCAAGTAATGGTGATGAAAACAGCCAGCAGTGAGTGCTGCAAACACTAAACTCAGAAGGTTACAGCCATAAGGTCCTGCCTTACGCCAGTACTGGTCTGAGCTGTTGTCCTTCCTTTGGGAATCCACCAGTTAGATTCTACAGTCTTAGAAGAAGAGAGAGGTTCTAATAAAACAATAGTCTCTTTCTCAATCAGTTTTATAAACTGCGTCCTTGTAGGATTTTGAGATGTATAAACTCATCTTGGCTACATGCCACAGTGGGTGGATTCCTAGCTAGACTCTTCAGAGCTATAATGATTCAAGCTATTGCAAATAACCATAAAGCTGCTCTTGAATTTTCATCTATTGCCATGAAATTGCTTCTTCTTTGCACAAGTTTGCGGAGCTCTAATACCAGGGTCAACGCCCCTCTCAATGCTTTGTTCTTCTAAGTAGAATAATCCTCTTCCATTGTCCCTTTTAATGCTTTCTTCTGGCATTAGCAATATGCAAATACTGGGCTGAAGATTACTGTGCTCTATTTTCTCTGGCTGTTTTCCTGAGAAAAGTATTCTATTTACGGCACATGTTGACACAGCTGATTCCAATTTTCCTTCCAGGGGAAGCCTGCCATACTGCTGCATGTAAAAGCAATCATGCCAGGGTTTTGCTTCAGAGAGCACCCTAGCCTGTGGGCCCTCTCTCTTGTCTGGTGAGGCAATCCTTGTTTCATTTTCCAGTTTGTCCTCAGCTTGCTCAACAGATGCCCCCAGAACCATCACTGGGATCATGGCTAAGGATAATAGCAAGAGGGAGACAATGCTTTTCCAGACTAAGGACTTGTTCTCCACCCACTATTTTGGAATAGGAGTGTCCACACATGGAGTTAATCAGGGGTAAGTCCCAATACAGACAAGCCCTTACACTAAACACACCGCTCTGAAGGATGCTGAGGCTTCTAACCACATCCTGGGTACTAGATTTTCATCACAGAATTCCTCAGCACTGTGCCTTTGTGCTGCAATCTATACCTGAGCCTTCAATCTTAGCAAAGATCAAAGAGCACATACCTGGAGTTCTGCTATTAGCTTTTCAATTAAAACTTTTTACAGTGATTATAAATGTGATAGCTGTCATAATTCACCTGCACATTTAAAAAGCCTTTGAAAATAATTCTTCTCCACAGTACTACTGTAGAGCAGTTTATCAAAATATCTCACACTGTGAATGTTTCACACCTATATTCAATCACTACATGTGTACACTAGGAAAATCTGCTTTATTTTTCTCTTGCTAGCTGAGCTGACACAAAACTGAGCAACTGAGCTGCTTTATTTATTTTTTTTTTTGTGGGAAGTCATGGGGAGGAATTGGGAAAATGATTCAATGTGATGACCCTCTGAATTCCTGTGGGACTCCGTGTTGAAAGCATACTTTTTTCTACTTTCCCATTTTTGGACAAAATTAAAGGCAGAGATCCAGGTTCAATGCCCAGTTACTGCTGTGTAAAACTGGAGTAGCTCCACCAAAACCATGGGTATCAAACTAGATTTATGCTACTTTGAAAGGAGACTTTGGACGGAAGATTTGTGGTCAGTGCTTGACTATAAAGCTTTTTGACTCAAGGCTTTTGCAATCACATTTCCCAGAACTCTTTTCAGATGAACTTCAGAAGTCACTTTGACAATGCTCCTTTTTAAAAAAGAAAAAAAAAAAAATCTTTATTTTGATTAGTAAGCAAATGCACATGTAATCTTACACGTATGAAGTTGAATAAAACTAGAGTAAGGAACCAGCAGGTCTAAGTTGCTTTCATTTACTGCCTTATGTTTGCCTAGGATTGAAATCAGATGGCCCCAGATTTTTTGGCAAGGCAAAGGGTGGCACAAAAGGTTCAGTGCAAGAGGGGATATAGTATCTTATTCTGTACATTTGACACCCATTGGACTAACCAGAACTGAGAACACCATGTGCATCATCATTAACTGTGTTTACAGCCCTGGTACCAGCTGTAGCAAAACCAACAATTAACATCATTTTGGGGTAATAAATCATCCAACTGTACCAGTGTGCAGTAATCACCTACCCTTAGTCACAGGGACGTCGATGCAATGTCTGTTTGCTTGTTCTTACACATTTCCACCAGCAAGAGCTGTATTAGGCAGCATTCTGCCCTTCTCCCAAGAGGCAATATCACACTGCCTGAGGACAAAAGCATCCCAAGGACTGTAACCCAGCTGCTGATGCTCTGTGCACAGAGCAATCACAAAGTGCTCCATGTATTTAGTGTTGGAGCATTGCATAACATCTGGCACAGTGGAAGGAGCTGGATGTGTTAATGTTTTATTTTTTGTGGTCCTCAGATAGGATAGGACAGGAAAACTATGAATCCCATTTGGGTTTTTAAACATCACAAGTAGGAACTCATCTGCAACTCAATTTCTACTGCTGTGACAGTCAGCATTCTTCAAATTCTGGAGCTGTAAAAAGCACTCCAGAGTTTATTTATACATTTCTCTCACTCTTGCCCCCTCTCTCACACACAAGCACTCCCAGATCCTGTGAGGCTATCTTTAAACTTGCAGGCAGTTTGGATAGTTACTGGAAATCACCAGCTATTTTAATTTTAATCTCAAGTCTACAAAAACTCCAACAAAACACTGTGAACTGAACTTAAGCATATCATAAGCTATGAAAAATCTCTGAATGTCTGTACTCAGGAGACTTGCAAATTTTCATAAAAGCTTGAGATGCTCAACCTAAGCTTTTAGAAAAAGCTTTGCTGTTACCCCAATCTAATACTAAAACCCTTTAGTATTCTGCTATGCAATAACAACCTGCCAATGGATATGCCAGAAGATGAACAAATTATGGGAAAAATTGGAGAATATCTCTAACATCAAAAATGCAATAGTTCTACTGAATATGCATTACGACGTCCATACCAACTCCAGCATTTAGGAATGGAGGAAAAGGCCTATTGTGAAATACCCTATTGTGAAATATCCCGTATTTTTTCAGCAATCACCTCTACTCTTGGGTAACAAACATATTACCAAAGGTGCAGAGCACACCAGATATTGAGCTGTACAACTAGACAGAGCTTGAGTCAATTTTTGCATGTTTATATAATATAAATCAATTAGAGTAAGTCTCTTATTCTCCATATTTTTTGCATATGTACTATATTTGAGCCCTGATGTGGGCTCCTCTAACCAACATTCAAAAATTAACATGTACAGGGTGTATTTTCGGGGTAACATATGACTAAGAGATTACATTTAATTGTCTGTGCTGAAAATTTACTTTTTAAAGAGCACTGAGCATGTCATCAAGAGGATGATATTCACATCCAAGCTTCTTTGGAGCCTATTCTATATTAAGGATATTGGTGCACTGCTAGGCTCCATCCAGCTCACCCTTTCCCCATGGGAACAGCTACTTTCTACCTGTATTTTAATCTGAGGTGTTGATGTATGACCCCATAATTTTAATTTTTTCCTATGAACTGCACTATTTTTTTCTCCTCCCTGGGGAAATCTACATTCACACACAACATCTGTCACCTATTCACTTCTTGGGAACAAGGGCTGATGTCATTACAGTTTCCACCCATGTGTCAAGCTGCCAGTCTACTTGTGTCTATCTCTTAGCCACACCTCATTTTCCTTTTTATGGGAGTGATCTGTTCTGTACCTCATGGCAGGAAGCAGGGTAAATCCTTTGCCTACAACTAACACAGCTACAGCCCATGCACCTCCTTCACAGAGATGTGCTGCCAGGACAGCCCCTCAGGGAAAGCTGTGGCCCCAAGCATGAAACAGTGTGTGCCTCCAGGCAAGGTGAATGTGAAGCTTTCCACCTTGGCTGGTTTATGCTTATTGCTGATGGAAAATCAGAAGGAAAATGGCTGAACTGTAAAGCCTGAATTTAAAAAAAACCTAAAAAATTAAAAGAAGATTCTTAAGTCCATCAGCCACTTCAGTTTTACTTGCAAGGCAAGAAGCTCCTTCAGATGTTGTGGGGGACCATGTGAAAGGATTTACAGAAATCCAAGACATCTGCAGCCCTTCCCTTGTCCACTGATGCAGTCAGTCTACCACAGAAGGTCACTGGGCTGGTCAGGCAGGACTTGCACTTGATGAAGCCATTCTGGTGTCTCAATTCACCTCCCTGTTCTCCATGTCCCTTAGCACAGCTTCTGGGAGCATGTGTTCCATTAGATTCGCAGGCACAGAGGTGAGGGTGGCAAGTCAGCAACTCCCACTGACTCAAGAGGTGCGGGAAGAGAAATTTACCATTGAAGAGTGAGACAAAAAGTTGTTGAGTACCTCAGCCTTCTCCT
>VZTN01003830.1:70530-106345 GCA_013400515.1 Erpornis zantholeuca
AAGAGCACTGAGCATGTCATCAAGAGGATGATATTCACATCCAAGCTTCTTTGGAGCCTATTCTATATTAAGGATATTGGTGCACTGCTAGGCTCCATCCAGCTCACCCTTTCCCCATGGGAACAGCTACTTTCTACCTGTATTTTAATCTGAGGTGTTGATGTATGACCCCATAATTTTAATTTTTTCCTATGAACTGCACTATTTTTTTCTCCTCCCTGGGGAAATCTACATTCACACACAACATCTGTCACCTATTCACTTCTTGGGAACAAGGGCTGATGTCATTACAGTTTCCACCCATGTGTCAAGCTGCCAGTCTACTTGTGTCTATCTCTTAGCCACACCTCATTTTCCTTTTTATGGGAGTGATCTGTTCTGTACCTCATGGCAGGAAGCAGGGTAAATCCTTTGCCTACAACTAACACAGCTACAGCCCATGCACCTCCTTCACAGAGATGTGCTGCCAGGACAGCCCCTCAGGGAAAGCTGTGGCCCCAAGCATGAAACAGTGTGTGCCTCCAGGCAAGGTGAATGTGAAGCTTTCCACCTTGGCTGGTTTATGCTTATTGCTGATGGAAAATCAGAAGGAAAATGGCTGAACTGTAAAGCCTGAATTTAAAAAAAACCTAAAAAATTAAAAGAAGATTCTTAAGTCCATCAGCCACTTCAGTTTTACTTGCAAGGCAAGAAGCTCCTTCAGATGTTGTGGGGGACCATGTGAAAGGATTTACAGAAATCCAAGACATCTGCAGCCCTTCCCTTGTCCACTGATGCAGTCAGTCTACCACAGAAGGTCACTGGGCTGGTCAGGCAGGACTTGCACTTGATGAAGCCATTCTGGTGTCTCAATTCACCTCCCTGTTCTCCATGTCCCTTAGCACAGCTTCTGGGAGCATGTGTTCCATTAGATTCGCAGGCACAGAGGTGAGGGTGGCAAGTCAGCAACTCCCACTGACTCAAGAGGTGCGGGAAGAGAAATTTACCATTGAAGAGTGAGACAAAAAGTTGTTGAGTACCTCAGCCTTCTCCTTAACTGTCATTACAAATTTCCCAGCCTTGTTTATTAGGAGTGGTACACCATCTTTGACCTTCCTTTTCTGGTTAACATACCCACAGAAACCCTTTCTGGTATTCTTTGTGTTACTTGCCAGATTTAGCTTCAGCTTCATCTTGGCCTTTGTCACCCCATCTCTACACAACTGAACTTCATTTCTTTATTTGCTTCTTTCCCTTTAGTTTCTCCAGTAGGTCCCTGCTCAGCCATGCTGGTCTCCTACCTTCCATGTCCAGGTTCCTGCACCTGGGGTATGTTAGCTCTTGCACTCTGTGGGAGATTTCCTTAAAAAGCTGTTCCACTCCCTTGGCCCTGAGGGCAGTGTCCCAGGGGATTCTCTTGACTATCTCCTTGTAGAGCTAGAAATTTTCTTTCCTAGAGTTCAGGGGCCTGTCTTTGCTCCTTAACTGTCCTACACTCCTCATGACTGCAGACTCCACCCCTGCGCAATCACTGCAGCCCAGCCTGCCCCTAATCCTCATGTCCCAAATTAACTCCCATCCAGAGTATCTATGATGGGAAAAAATGAGTCTCTTGGCACCTATGGTGATTTAAATTTTCCTACTACTGTTTGAAATCATAGGTTTGTTCTCTCTTCTTCCCGGTCAAATTTCCAGTTAGACAACATGTCAGCTTTACTTTATGTAAAGTTTTCTGCAGATTGGAACCTCTTCCTTCATTTCTGCTTCTCCCAAACTGAACAGTTCCAGCACTTTGTACTTGCTCAGTACCACCTCAGAGGTGTTCATGGTACATGAGGATGACAGTAGCTACTCACATTGAGGTCTAACTTTCAACTTTTTATTCCTGAAGTGGTAGTATAACTTCAATACAAATCAAACCTTCTGTCAAATTAGCCCCTCAGGTGCCTTCATATATCTTGTTCACTTTCTACAAAATTTTCTGCATCACTGCTTATTAGAACATTTTATTGTGGTTGTTGTTGCCATATCCCAAACTCAAAGGCAAATACTCAAAACTCAGGGTTGCAAATAAAGGGAATTACAGTGTTGGGCAGGTCAGTAGAGGATGAGAGGAATAAGTGTGTGATGCTGCGATGTCACTTACTGAACTGGAATTGGCCTTGCTGAGGCAGAATAAGATGGTCTGGGAGTAAAGAAGCACATTTTCTCTCATGTTGCTCACCTGAGATGGTTTCTTCGGTATCTGGATGTTCGGATGTGAAGATTATAGAGCTGATTGCATGTTCTACCCCTTAACTGTCCCCAGGCCCAAAAGGGCAGCTTAACATCCTTCTAGCACATCATAAATGAGTCTCACACTCAATGTCCCAGGGTGTCATCAGCTTGTCTTGAAGTTCACAGACTTCATGATTGCTTATGAAGTGATTTTGTTGCTCAAATTATGTTGCAGTCTGAGAGATGCTGATCCTGTCAAAAGCTAATTATATTTCTCTGAAGTTCAGAAAGGAAATAGAGTTTAAAAGAATGATGTGGTAGGTAGAAGCTGCTGGTGGAGCAGTATTCATTTCTCTCCATTATGAAAATATGGATACAAAAAAAATCAGTTTGATCAACCATTACATGCTTCTACCACTATCTCCAGATTTCATGTTTTTCTGTTTTTGCTTACAGGCACTCAACAGTGACTTTTTCTATTACTTTTTTGGTACTTGCCATTTTTTCTGCTGGTATTATTCTTCCTGTTTGCTCTTAAGGCTTTAGGTTATCTACACATGACTTCATATTATTTCCTCCTTATTCACTCCATGCTTATTTTAGCTGTTTTTTCCTTCCTTTTACTCTTCCTACCAACTTCCTATGCACATCTATGAATTCCTTTCTTTTCTCCACACTTAAGGGAGTTGCCTCCTCAGAAACCCCTAGTATTTGGACATTGTGATGTGAATGTAATTCATTAAAAACATTTAGAAGCAAGAACAATTTCAGCCTCATTAACAATATTCTCATTTGATTTTGATGACCACAACATTTGTCATCAACCATATATTTTAAACAGAAATTCAGTTCCCTGACTGGGGGCAGCACATGAGAAGAAGTGTGGCAAGAGGAAGGCAAAGCCACCAGGAGGGGTGGCAGGCCCCCTCTGACCAGGTCTAAGCCAGCAGGAACACTTTAGGCTGGCCTAAACTGGCTGATGAAACCAAGGCTCTGCTCAACGTGACCTTTTTGTGACTTGTGATCATCTAAGTAGAGTTTGACTGTTCAATACTCTGTCTCCAGTTTTGTCCCAGCTCCAGTCAAAGCTGTACCTGCCTGGAGTTAGAGAAAGGATCTTTCAAACTTATACTAGTATAACTTACACTATGCGTTACTTTCTCCACACCAATAGATTCCTCCTCTACCTCTCTGCATAATCTTGCACCTATTTTCTATATTTACCTGCTTCCTCACTATAAATATCAAAAGTGTGAAGGGAACAGAATGAAATAAATGAAAGAATGCAGAGTGCACATAAAGCAAATCACAACGCTACTAACTATTCTAGCAAGCTCTCTTGTACTGCAAACTAATCCCATCTACACATAAAAAGTCCACCAGAATTTGGGATAAATTGTTCTCTTTTCTGTAATTTGATTACATATTTCAGAATTGCAGTGTTTTATCCTTGCTGCCCCACTTCACTGGCCCTGCAAAAAATGAGAAACCTACATTAAATCCCACAAATTAAAAAAAAAAAAACCAAACACAACTATACAGGCCTACTGTTTGTCTTAGAAGTGTAGTGTGAAAAACCTTTTTATAGTGTATGGCAAATCTTTTTTTCAAAGGAAAGCAGCCCATGTACAGTATTGCAATGTGTCTACCATTAGCTGGTTTCTGCATGCAACAGCACTATTTTTTGATATACAGCATTTAATTTCTTACAAAAAAAAGTCATCCAAAACACAGCACTTTGAAATATTTTTTAAATGGGAAATTTTTTTTTTCTCTTTTCCTACCATTCTGGAAAAAAGAAAAATTGAAGGATAAATGAACCATCAGATTCTAGAGACCTTTTGAGTCAGCAGCTAGAAAGAATGTTTACCTTTATAGGTTAAGATTTCTCCTTTTCTCTTGAGGTCTTCTGCTAGCTCATTTTGCAGTGCCCAATTATAAACCCAGGAGAATCCTCCTTCCCCTCTCTGGCTGTTGTCTGATACATTTTTTGTGTTGTGCTATTCTTCTTCCAGCTTGAATAATTCTAATGTTTGACAACACACAAAAATTAGAAATATTACTTACATTCCTTGGTAAGGGTTACTATATTCATGTTTGTTATTGGTGTCACTGGAGTGAACGGTGAATACACAACAAGTAATATTAACGAAACTATTAACCAAAAATAGCGACGTAGAAAGTTTGTATAACTTTATTACCTAAGCAAATTCAAACAGCAAAAATCTCTGTGTCAGGAAGCTGGAAGAAACAAATATTCATGATAAATGAGGAAATGTGGTGGGTTTTTTTAGCAATCCGGATGTTAAATATCTGGAGGAAATTGTCAGGAACAGTGATACAATCAAATGAAATGATGTGCCCTGACAGTTCCCTGACTCCATTTCCTTGCAGTAAGATAGGAATATTCGTTGTCTACTTTCACATCCTATAGGACCCACAAGATCTTCCTAGTTCCTGAGGAGGATGGCATGCAGGCAGCCTCTGGTGTCATCATAAAGGCAACCAGTGATACTTACTTTTTATGTCAGGGCCACAAACTTTGCCAAGGATTCATCGGACCATCTTAACCCTACAGAATTTCTCATGTGGGTAAGAGACGCAGAATCAGAGGTGCAAGATGGCAAGTGATTACTGAAGAGATTACTGAATAGGAGAACCTGGAGAGGTTCTAAAAGGAAAAAGCACAGGCAGGGTTTAGAGCCGCTCAGGCAGCTGGATTTCAGCCAGCACATAGCCAGGCTGTGTTGCACTGTGCAGGGTGTGGCCCTGGACAAACCACATCCCCAGGCTCACCACATCCTCAGCCTGACAGCATTCCCAGGCTCACTGCATCCCTGGGATTGCTTCTTCCCAATGCCAAGGAGATCAGCATGGCCTCACAAACTGGTGTTCTACTGAGTCCTGGGTGGCAATCTCAAGTGAACTGCTTGAGAGCTGCCAGTAACTTAGGAGACAGCTACAGCCCTTTCTTTTTCCAGCAGAAGGGCTTCCTGTATTATCTCAGTCCCAGAAATAGAAAGAAATCTTTATCTTAGATATCAAAAGTAGCAGATTCTGTATTCATTGAGTCATAAATAGAGCAAAATTCACAAAGATGCACAGGTTAATGTGCCATGTGAACCGTATTTCCTTTCAGATTAAATCTTCTTTACATGGTCTGAGCTTTTAAGGTCTTTTCCATCTGTGACACTGGATAATTCAATTAAGAAGATTCACTTCCACCATTTGCCTTATGGAGGCAGCACAATAAATGACAGCCCTGTGAGCCACAGCACAAGGCAGTGGCTCTGCCTTCCACCTTGCTCATCGATCAGACTGACAAGAGCACATCTGTCTCCGAGGTCTGGAGTTGGTCGTTGTTCCCCTGGCAGCCTGGCTCCAAGAGTGTGAGTGAGAGCCAAGCCGCTGAAGCAGAAATAACACCAAGCAGGAAACAAGTAATTTCCATGCCACTGGAAATGCATGTGCAGAGAGCAATCATGTATAACCTGCAATTGTGTTTGTGAATAAATATTTCAGCTATCATTCTTAATATGAGTTTACTGCTGGCAGTGGCCTAGTGCTGAACAGTGGTGTCACTCAAATTCAGCTTAGTATTCAAGCTCAGCTGAAAAACTTCAGCAGTGCATGTTTTCTGCCAATTTTAATATGAGCTCAGCAATTGAGCAAAGCGTTCTTTACAGATACTGCATTTGGGGAGCAGAGGGGTTGTTCTGCTCAACAAGTCAGATAACTGGGATTAGCCAGTATCAGCAAGCATATTTTTGTTTACAGGGACTCCGCAAGCGATAAACCACTTGAATTTATGTGTTTGTGATATGATGCAACACAGTTTTTCAATCCTCAGGGGTTTGCCCGGCAGCTCTGGGGGGAGACCGCGCTGCGCCGATCACGGGCGTCAGAAGTTCTCCCGCGGTTTCCCACTTCAGGGAAATCTCTCTGTGCCTTCTCTCCGGCACTGTTCTCAGCTTGCCTTAGCTCAGCTGCCCTTGGAGGCTGCACATCAAACCTGTTGCGCCGATGGGTAGAAGCGAAAGACGAGATCAGACCCTTTTGCTGCTATGTCCCAAGGGTTTTATTGTCTCGGGGGGAGCAGAACAAACCCACGCCAAAGGAGCCAAAAGAGCCAACAGAATAGGGGTGCACAGCTTTTTAAAGAGGGGGGAACAAGGGGTGTTCACAATACAGGGACCAATCCGGCTAGCTTAGGGGCGGTGGGCAGGGAGGGATTACATTTTTCAGGACCAACAGGGTTACAATCAAGGTGACTGACACTTAAAGCAACCACAGGGGCGTCGAGGTTTTAGGGGAATTCCCAAGGGGAGGGTCGGGGACTCTGGGGATTGACAAACCTGAGAGAAAAGGGTTTGGGTGACTGACAGAGATCTCTCTGGAACACAGGTGGGGTTACCTCTTATCTGGTGGAGGTGGGAGGGTGGAGGGAAGGAGTTTGGGGGAACACTTTACTATGGGAGCAGCTGGGGCAGGTGGGTAAACAGAACATAGCAACTTTTAAACAGTAACTTCAATTTAACATTCCATACAAATGAGAAACCAAATACAACCAAACATTAACAGTTCAGACCACATCACCACAGTGATGTGTCTTCATTGTCTAGCCATGATCAGGATTACCTGCTTTGAGGGTGGCACACCCTCTAAATGCATTCAACATGCATTAAGGCAAACAGAGCTATCCTATAAATAAGATCCTGACTGGACTCAGATGACTGAAAATACAGAAGAACCATATTGACTGGGACTGGAAAGTGACAAATCAGAAGAGATATTAAAGACATTGATAAGATCACGAATATTATGAAGAGATTTGGGATTAAACTATTTTTTAATAGATTTTTTAAAAGTACTAGTTATTTAGTCATGTACCACAGGAACTTATGCAAAAAAAATCACGTATGTTTGAGACACAATTAAACAAAATTGCAGCAGAGAAAGACACCATAGATAGTAGGAGCACATGAACAAATACTGCGTATGCATCCTCTCTTGATTTCCATTTTGGGTAGTGTTCTGGTTTGAAAAGACGAACCAGTGGGAGACACCAAGTCAGAATAACAATTTATTAAGAAAATTAGAATAAAGGCAGGGAAAGGAAAGAAAAACAAAACAAAAATAAACACACTGGTTTAAACTGACAGAGTCAGATACAACCTGACACCCTGTTAGTCAGGGTAGCAGTAGCAGTCCAAAGGGATGGTGGCTGCAGTCCTCTGAAATGATGGATGTAGTTCAGTTGAGGCAGTGATCCAGTAAAAGGGTCCGGTCTTCCTCGGAAGGTCCAGTGGTAGGTATGTAGCTCCTATCCTCTGGGAATCCAGTGGAGAAGAAAGCTAAATTGTAGCCTTCAAAACCTCAGTTATATCCAAGATGGAATGCTTGGCTCCTCCCCCTGGGTGGAGTATCTCACAATAGGATGGTGAGTCATGAGATAAGGCCTGATGGGCCATTAACAGGAGATAGTCCAGGAGCCAGTTATATCTGAGTCATGGGCAAGGCACTGATGGGCCATTAACAAAAGATAACACAGAGGGAGGAGGCAGGGAGCACTGTCCCACCTGGTTTTAACAGAAACCTGAAGATGGTGATAGAATACACCCCCTGGACACATCTTACATTATAACCCAGGACAGGTAGGTATCTGATACTGGCCACTGGTGGACACAGGATAATGGGGTAGATGGACCTTGAACCATCTGAGTATACCTGAGTATAGCACTTGTTACATATCTACCTTCCTAAAGTGCCACTGAAATTATCCCAGTCTTCATAGGTTTTTAAATCATGTGTGGATTCAGTGTGCAGACATCTTGATAAACTGGTGATAACATGGAAGAAACTGCACTATTTTTTAAACTATCTGTGGGAACTACACCTCCAAATTTCTTAAAATTCTTACCCAAGTGACAAATTTTTACAATATGCTATGTCTCTGTTACATACAACACTTTTTCCTAGAAACAAATCTGTTTACTCAGAAGGAAACACTAAGAAAGGCTTGCGAATATTAGAAATAACCTGACATCAGGGGAACACTAATGTTCAAATGGCACCCTCTGCTTTGTCAATTTGTGTAATGCTTGTAAGTCAATATGTCACTTTGTCTTGTAAAGGTTAAGTGCAAGTAATGGATTAATTGGATCATTGGGTGTAATGAAAATAGTCCCAGGAGAGCACAGATGTAAAGAAACACGAGCAAGATTGTGGACTACCGTAAAGAAACACGAGCAAGATTGTGGACTACCAGCAACAGCTGAAAATACTTTTATTTCAGACATGCAGATCATGACCTGACTTTTAAGTGTGGGGATCCAGCATATGGTTTACAGTGGAGTCTTGGAGGAATAATCACCACTGGTGGTTATTTTCTGGAATGTCAAGGAAGATATGCAACTCTCCCAGTACCATTCAGTGTATGAATATCTCAGTCCTCCTGGAGTAGAACTGTAGCTTTACTGGTGACAAGTATGATACAGTAGCACTCTTTTCCTCATTTTAAGTAACTCAGACATTATATCCTACCAATGAAATGACAGAAGTAATTTAAAAGCATTTTACAATGCTCTCTCCTGGTTTACCATTTTTAATTTATGATCTGTGTACTATTACTATGAGGTTCAGCAAGAGAAAGGCAAGCCAATTGTCAGCAGGCTTAAATTCCCTCTAAATGAACTGTATTTTTCCATGCAGTGGAAAAGACTGGTGACATCGGCAAATGAAAAAATAAAATAGAATCAGTTTGTGCCATTTCAGATAGAACTTTTTAAACACCTAATTTTCTCGGAAAGCAGCCCCAGTTTTATAAAAGGAACTGATTCATCAGTTAATTCAAAACTACCATGCTTCTCTGCAGCGAAGCAGAAAAGGGTGCACTGTGCTTTTGTTAAACATTGCTCAATATAGGCAACTGCACACGGAAATTGATGCCTTCCCTATGTTTTAACTGTTAATGCATAAACCAGCGCAAACTCTCATGACCTAATGTCTGCACAAGCAACTTTCGTGTTCTCTCACTTCTTTCTTTCACTTGAAACTCACAGAGGTTTTTTTGTTCACACTACCTTAAAATACCATAACAAAAAGAAGAACGAAGAAAAATCATTTTAGGCAGTCAATCTGATATAAAAGATCTTTTTTTTCACACCTTTTGAAATGTTTAATATATGTAAGGCCAAATTCTAAGCCTTTTTAAAAGTGAAGGCAGGATGAAGAATAATAATAATGATTTTAGTTTTTAAAATTTTTAATTCTTTATATGCCGAGAAATTTCCATATTGGTCAGATTAATTACTCATAATTATAATTGGTCCAGCTCCATTAAATAACTTAAAATCATTGGAGCCTCTACACCAGGCTGTCTAGATACCTCTCCTGGGATCCCAATCACACTAAATGGATATTATCATCTGTAATACTAGTTCTGAATATTTGAAACATACTTTTAAAATCCTGCCTCCATTTAAGGACAGAGTAGCCAGTATGGCATCAGGACGTCAATATATATAAATCAGGTTCCTTCCACTGAGGTGAAATAATCTGAATTCCCCAGGAAGTGAAGGACTGTGTTAGGTTCTTAATTTTTAAATGTGGGTCCTCATTTGTATGACTGCTAGATCATAGTACAGATGTACTTGGTCATTGAGTTCAGTTACCTGCAACTAAAAGATCAAGCTTTCCGTGTTTCTTCTAGGAGTCACCCTTTGTCTTCTCTTCTACCTGAGCAAAATTACTCGAAAAAACCTAGTTTTGAGTACTCTGTTTGGCAGGTTAAAGTGCACCTAGCTGATAAACTGAATTTAGCATAGGCAGCCTCAGCAGCATTTGGGATGTGTGGTAATTGTAAGATCAGACTTTTCTTTCAGAAGACAAACTCCAAGAAGTTTGACATTTCTTTTAAAAATATATCAGAGCTAAGCCAGTAAATTAGTTAACAGTTCCTGTTTGCTGGCAAAGAAATCTTTTCAAACTTACTCAGCACTTTGTGTCAGATGCTGAATGTCTGCGGTCATAATCTTAAATTCCTGTTTGTTTTCAGTCAGCTGTTTTTTCTTTTCTCCAAGAAAACCCCAAACAGTTTCACAGGACTCAGTTCCCCCAGATGTCACACTTTTCACAAACAGGGTATAAGCCACTTTTTGTCTTCCTCAATGCTGAGGTTACGAAAATCACTCTGACCACTCATTTCTTTCCTGTTTCCTTCACACTCAACTTCCTCTACAGCATACCTGCTTATTAATGGCTTGTTTTATAAACACAACAAGTACAAAAGCCATTCCCTTCATGTCCTGCAGAAAAATACAGTGCAACAAGAATCAGGAAGTCAAACAATACATGTGAACACACACATTTTTGAAAAATTGGCTAACACAATTCATTGAAGAAAGCCTTATATGACAACTGGGATTCTATATTCTCCTATCATCCACTGTCGGTTTAAGCATTTTGTCACTGTATTTTGCTGGTGTGAACAGGCTTTACTCTTATTTGACAGTGAATCGTGTCTCAGATTGAATTTATATGTGGAAATATCCCTGGGAACTTTGCAGTCCCACAGAAGGTGAGGCTATTTTTCCCATGGCAGTGGCAGAGCAGTGGAATATACAGCTTCAAGCCACAGGGCACCACTGTACCTGTGCTGCCATCTCCTCCAGAGAAGTCTTCCAGTGCTCAGGGGAAAAATCTCTCTTTCAAAGAGGCTTAAGATTTCGGAGCTTATGTACTTTTTCAACATGAGGCCCAAGAACTGAAACATTGCCCAAAAAAGTGATGTAACGTGGTGCTGCCACAAGCTGCCCCACTGTACTGAGGGTTAGCACTGCACCGGGCACAGGGAGCACTCGTGCTAGGCAGGGCAGTACTGAGGAACTGAACAGTGCTGTGGGATGTGCCCAGGCAGTCACACCCCACGATGTCAGATCATTAGGGTCACTCTCAGTAAAGTTTTGGTCCAACAAAACAAATAGACTCCCAAAACTACCTAGACATGGTAATTTCCAGTTGTGGCCATTACGTTTGGAAATGTAAGTGGGGTCAAGAAGCTGTGAGCTCTGAATTCTGAGAGTTGGCCTATGTGCCATTAAAAATCTGTTATGCTTGATTTACAGATGTAATCAAAAAATGGAACTCTTACTTCAATGATTCACTAATTGTGATCTTTGGATTTTATTATTACAATAGCTGTTATCTACAAATCATGCTATGGCCCCTGAATCTGCCCCAGAGCATGCACCTCACAGCAGGGTAGAACCCATAACAGTAATGCCTCGCTGTCAGCAAGTCTCCCAGCTTAACCTTGGGTTAAATCAAACTTTTCCATCTTCCTTGTGAGGCTGACACAAATGATGTGAGACCTTGTCTCTCCATGAGCACCTTCCAGTGGAACTGATAACTGCACAGGTGGGACTTGGTAGCCCCAGTACACATCTTTCTGGACAGATAACACAGGAAAATGGAACTTGTCTTTGGGAAAAAAAAAAGAAAGCACCAATGAGTTCTTGTGCTTTTGGAATGAAATTTAAAAGTAATTTTTCCTGGATGGGAAGAGAGAACAAACACTGGCAATAGCAACTCAGTCCAAAGAAGCCAACAGAAGTTTTATTGTTGGTATTTTTATGAACAGACCACAAATATGAAAATAGCCACTCATAAAAACTGCTTTTTTCTCAGTTTTGCTCTTCAGACATAATTGCAGCAACAACTCTGCAACTGTCCCATTATTATCTTATGTCAGAGTGAAGCAAAAGAGTGCAAGTTTCAGAGAAACTGAGTATCAGATAGTCAGTGCATCATCCACCCAAAACAGCAAAAGTCCTATAGAAATAAATAACTTAAAAATAATTATAGATAAGGACTACCTTATTCTTTGTGCATTTTAAGGTTGCCTTATTATTTAAGCACTGGGACAATTACTTTTCCCACTATCAGTTTTTTCCCCCCGCTTCTCTTTCATTTTTTGTTTCTTCATAAGACCAGTGAAAAAAAAAATTGGAAAGCCTAAGTACCCATGGGACAAAGGGAAAATAAAGCATTATGGAGTGGAGGATAGAGAGAATCTGCAATAGCAGATTCGGTGTCATTTGTAGCATCATTTTTCCAGACTGCCCAGCAAGAGGCCAATTGCTCAACTTGTCATGTTTCAATGAAAGAGAAACCCATGACTATTGCAACCAGGAAATGTTGACACAATGGAGTTACTAATAAAACCTGAATCTTAGTCATTCTCCATCTTAGTCACATTGCAAGCAAAGTCACATAAGTTTTATGCATGTTAGTACCACCACTTTTTCTTTTTGTTTTGCCTTGAAAGGGCTTATTATAATCAGGCAAAATTCAGCTAAAGAGAGTTAGTATTGTAGGCAAGGCCTCTGTGGCATAAATCAAGGAGGAGAAAGGCAGAGTTAGCTGTGTGGTTGGAGCAGGATGAGCAAGGCAAGGGGAGGGATGGAAAAAGACATGAGCAGGTGTGGGACCTCATGCCCTTGTGGTATTACGGGTGGGTTATTCCCACGGTGGTGGGAAAGGAGGGGGTGGATGCCACTGCAGGGCATGGACCATCTGCTTCTGCTGCCCACTGGGGCGATTTGCATGAGAGGAAGTGAGAACACGAGTTGCAAAAGGCAGTACAGCTGAGCCTGTGCCCCTGCCTTGGCACCCCAGAATGCTGCTAAGTCCCTTGCAGGGACCTTTGCTTTGAGATCGCTTTCAGATCTCCCACTCCTATGTCCTCCTATTAGCAGCAATTCACTTTCCATGCTCTCCCCCTTTTCTGAGACTGTAATATGGCTGAATGCTATTGATTCAATCAAAATAAACATCAAAATCCTTTTTAAAACAATATGTAAATCTTTGTGTCAAGTCAGTGAAGATGATGATTATCACTCAGATTATCAATAAATATTTTTGGGGCAAACAAAGTGAGTGTTTATTTAGCCATTGTTTTTTGATGATCTTCATTTCAAAGCCCTGAAGATGTGTGCAAATGGTCTCCATATTAAAGAACTTCGGCTAAAGACATTGACTAAATCAGTGCAAGTTAGGGTTAGAAGCCAGGATTACTAAAATCTTGATAGGCATATTTAGCTACCTCTTATTATCTACTTCATCCTATTCAGAGCAAGTGATCACAGATAAATCACAGATTATACATCTTGCATGTGATGTAAAAATTGTGAAAATAATTGAACTGAAATACGAGAAGCATATAGACCAAATTTTAATTGCTTAATGTTCATGCCTACTGCTAAGTTTGAATACTTGAATCCTCTGCTCTTCTAATCAATACAGGAATACAAAATGTGCCTTATGTTTAAGAAGTCACTAGTATATCAACTTCAACTGAAGTAAGCAGAAATGAAACAAAATTTTATGCTTTCCTGCAAAAGCAAGTGACCAATAGTAGATTTTGGGTAATGAAAAGAGCTTGTTTCATGACAGAGAGATCTCAGGCAGAACTAACCACAAGTGTGTGTCATTCTTTATTTATTGTGAAGTTGAGAGTCTGCCTTTAACATTTGAAAGCCAGAAGTCACATTCAACATATTTTCAAGTTATTAGTAAAATTAAGGTTCTTACACCAGCTATAATTCCCCAAATATAGAAATACACTGCTTTGTATATGTACCTCAAATATATAGTTCTTGCCATTACCAGTGTAACCCAAATAATTTGGTACATTATAAAACAACACATTAGGAGTTTTTCTAATTGATTGGCAAACAGGTTTCTGCTGGGATGGTATTATCATCTAATGGCTCTAAAAAGCATAAAACTACTGAATTATTTAACATAATTTAAATTCCACAGAGGTAGAAAACCCACAACAAATCTTTTCTTGCTCAAAATATTTTTTTGTTGTTAATTTGTGATTTAAATGTTAAAGAATTTTCTCAAATCTGATTTTATTTGTTTTGCTGACATATCATGCTTCTAAGATTCTGAATATTTCTGTATTGGGAAAGGCTCATGTCTTTTACTTCTTGAGCTGCAATTAATAGTATCCTTGTTATTTCCCTTATTGCAATAATTTTCTTTGTTTTCACCCTGACAGTTTAACTATTATAATTCAAAACAGCAGTGTTGAAAGACAAATAAGACAAATGAGCTTTTAAAAAATAAATCATCTTGGATTTATTTGTATTTTCCCTCATTTAATTTGACATAAACATTTATTTCCTGATTAAGAAGCTCAGGATTGGCATACAGCACTCACCATGTGGGGCTCTGAGCAACTGGGTCTAGTGAAAAGTGTCCCAGCCGACAGCAGGGGCATTGGAACCAGGCAATCTTTAGGGTCCCTTCCAGCCCAAGCCATTCTATGATTAGAAATACAGCAATATCAAAAACTTGGCATCAGGATGTTACACAACATTTTTGTCTGAGAAAAAACAAAACCAAAAACCACAACCCCAACCAAAAATCTTACACAGTTAACAGTCTAAAAAAGTTCATTATGGAAAGGTCACTTACCTCACATATCCCCAGAGATTCTGGCCTCTTTTTAAATTACTTCAGTAGTTTCCAATGATACAGACATCTGTTCTTTGGATACCTGTTCAGACTACCCTCTTTATTTCACTGAGGACACTAAAAAGCAGCTAGGTGTTAGATAATAAACAGTGCCTTTTATGAATTTAAAAACAGTGAAAAACGTCTTTTCTGCATTTCTCCAAGAATGTGAGCTGTATACACAGGGTGGAAATGCAGGACAAAACATGTAGAATATTTTTCTTCAGGGTGGTAGACACTTCCTTGCCTTGCTCACTGAGGTAGAGAGCTTCATTTAGGAATACATGCTAATGTAATTTCTTTTTGAAAAGCAATAGTGATTTCTTCTGTTTAAACACAGGGAAGGAGCTAAATGTCTCAGCATTGGTCAGTAGGAGAGCTGCTGTGCTCAGGGAGCACAGCACTGCGAGGACTGTCTTTGCTGCGCTTTGCACAGGCACGCAGCTGCAGCCAGATGGTTACTTGACTCTTCAAAAAAGAAGTATTAGTTAACAAAATCCTTGGGAAGTGCAAAGCAACCCTCCCAGCTTTGCTCTTTCCTTCCAAGCCTTTAACTTCCCTCCCAGCCCAAAACTTCACTAGTCTTTGAGAAAAACATCTGCTATGACAGAGACCGAGTACACTGGAGCCAGCAGTTAAATTTAAGGTGGCTTTGCCACCAAAATGCCTAGCAGAATACTTACACCACAGACTGATTCAAAGACATAAAGAGCATACTATGGTTCTGTTATTTTAGGAGACTCTTTGACACAAAGTGTGAAATAGTCAAGACACAAATGATCATCCCACCACTGCAGAAGTCCATGTGTTCAGGCAGGCAGTACCCACTCCCACTGGACCTAGAAACTGGAGATTGTTGGGATGGGAGAAAATAGAGGCCAGGAAGGGGAGAATGCATATCCTGTGCCCATGAGGATGTACTAGGGCATCAGGATAAGCCAGCCATTCATCTCCCCCTTCCTCAAGGAGATGAGGTGAGTAGATCTTTCCTTGGCTGCTGGCATTCTTTTTACTTCATTCTTTCAGCAGGGCACTTAAGCTTCACAAGGCTTTACTCTGTCCTTGAGCTCATAATTTTTCAGATTTTAAGTCTTAAGCCTATGAATGTCTTTGGGACTTCATCTTCAAGAAAGGCCTAATCTGAAGGCTTAATTTGAAGACTTCCAAATAAACAAGAGTACAATGATGTTCCCATGTATGTTTTTGCAATACCTAAGCTGTGCACCAGAAATGTTTCATATTCACTCTGCCTTTTTTGTTACCTCTGTTACTTGTTAACCTCCCACAAGCCATCATCAAGACAGATCTTGGTCATTTTCTTGTAAAGCAAAACATTTGTGTGTTACTAGTCTTCTCACAAGAGGGAGAAATTTGATTTCCTCAAATATCCTCCTCACTATAATGCTCTGGTTTAGGTTTCTTTCCTACTTCAACTATCTTTTCAAGCACGGACATCAGCTTTGGAAAATCTATTTCATTTTGCTCCCATCAATGCTGCATGGAGATAATACTTCCTTCTTAAGCCACTAGACCTAAGGATTATCCTCTTTGATCTAAAACACTGGCCTGCAATTCAGGTTAAACGGATCAGGTTTTTTACTGTCATCCCTATTCGTGTGCATTTCCGGTTCCTGTCACTGATTTCTAGGATGAGGAAAAACTCCATTTTGTCTTTTTTTTGTCTTTTTCCTTGGAAATGGTTATGCATGAATATGGTTGGAGGTTTTTCCAAAGTTCACTCTCCTCTTGCAACTGAAGCACAGAAAAGAAAAAATGGAGTCAGAAGTGGTGGGGGGAAAGTAATACAATAACTAAGAGTACCACGGGGAGAAGGAAGGGAGGGGAAACTGTAGCAGTGTGTTAATAATAGTAATCTTTGACAATCACAGAATATGTTTTAAAACACAATTTCCTCATTCTTCAATTATCTACAAAAATACCATGTTACCAGGTTCCTTCTGTGTAGCTGTTTTACATTTCAGTCTTTCAAGATATGAAACACTGTTAAATTCATTGAACTCTGAATTGTATTTCTTCCTTTTTAGCTTGTTTTTCCATAGGAACCACCCCTGTAGAACCATGCCATCTGCCTGTCTGCCTCCCAGCTCCAGCTTCAGTGCAACATCCAACTTGAGCCAAGTTTGAGAGAAGTGCAACATTCTCAAAGATGCTAAGATCTTACAAGTTCCTTGGAAAATTAGCAGCCTAAAAGAGGAAAGAAGCCCAATTTAGTATCTCCTGGTGAGTCAAAGACAGATCCAATTCAATGTCTCTATTTGAAGAGGCAGCAGCCATCTGGCCAGTGTGTAGGCACATTTTGGCTGGTTTGTCAAGACACAGAACAACAGAATCACAAAATCACAGAATTATTAAGGCTGGAAAAGATCTCCAAGAGCACCTTTGACTGATAACACCTAGGCAACTAGACCATGGTACTAAGTGCCATGTCCAGTCATTTGTTGAACACCTCAAGGGACAGTGATTCAACCACCATCCTGGACAGCCCGTTCCAATGTTTAACAACCCTTTCCATGAGGAAATTTCTCCTAATGTTCAACCTGAACCTCTCCTGGCACAGCTTGAGGCTTTGTCCTCTCATTCTGTCACTGGTTGCCTTGGAGTAGAGACCAACCCCCACCTGGCTGCATCCTCCTTTCAGGCAGTTGGAGAGAGTGTTAAGGTCACCCCTGAACCTCCTTTTCTCCAGGCTAAACACCCCCAGCTCCCTCAGCTGCTCCTCACAGCACTTGTGCTCCAGACCCTTCCCCAGCTCTGTTCCCTTCTCTGGACTCACTCCAGCACCTCAATGTCTTTCTTGCAGTGAGGGGCCCAGAACTGGACATGACACCTTAAATGGCTACCTAGAAACAGAGACAAGACAGGAATAAAGGAGGTATTTATTTGAAAGGCCTTCAGATGTACACTTTTGGGCTCTAGAGGATCCTGCCTCAGTGGATCTCAAAATGGATGACAGGTCATGAGTTCTTCACACTTTTATATCAGCATAAATTCACCAACCAGAATCCAGTCAATGATGTGATTTCCCCCAAGCTTGCCCCCCTCTCTAAAGATGATGGTTTACAGTTCTTGTTTCTGGATGTCCTTGGAGAGCAAGTTAGAGAGGTTTTGTTATGTCTACCTTAGCATAAGAGAACAGCACTTAACAAACTACAGGAAACTTCAGAGTTACACTAGCAGAACAGGATTTGAAAAATATGAAACTTAAAAATTAAGAGGTGTGGCCTCACCTCTGCCCAGTACAGGGGGACAATCCCTGCCCTGCTCCTGCTGGCCACACCATTGCTGATGCAGGCCAGGATGCCATTGGCCTTCTTGGCCACCTGGGCACACCCTGGCTCATGTTCAGCTGCTGTCACCAGCACCCCCAGGTCCTTTCCAGCCCCTCTGTCCCAGCCTGTGGAGCTGCCTGGGGTGGTTGTGACCCAAGGGCAGGACCCAGCACTTGGCCTTGTTGAACCCCAAACCATTGGCCTCAGCCCATGGATCCAGCCTGTCCAGATCCCTCTGCAGAGCCTATACATGTAGGTCTGAATCAGCAACAGGAAACACTGAATGTTTTCTGTTTAAGATTAGGGTGGAGCAACTGAAGATGAACCTGAGGAAGGGCAGAACCAGAGCCTATAAAACATGCAACCACAGGAAGGTAGACTTCATTCATCTTGCTGCTCCTCATCTTCCACCAATTAATTTTACATAAATGACCTTGTTAATGAGAACAAGGAAAGGAGAATGACTGATAAATTTTGGACTAAGTTCCAGATCATCAATGGCTTTAGTTAGTTATTCCACTATAATAAGGAGTATCATCACAGACAAGACACTGAGAAATTCCATGAAATCCAGAAAACTCAATGGAGAGATGATAGCATTATAGAAATAAGCCTCTTATGCCAGCTTTTCCCAATGCATAGTCATCACCTCACACCATCCTTAGTATATGTAAAAGATCACTGCACAGACTGAAATATTTGAGCTGATTAAATTTTATATCAGCTTTATATCAGACTGAAATATTTGAACTGATTAAATTTTATATATAAATTTTTTATATAAGTAAAAAATCATTTTTATTTACACTTGATGAGGGGTGTCTCTTTGTGCCAATATTGCCCCTAGTCTATTTGTAGCTAAGACATGTGTAGCTCTTTGCCTTTCTTTCAGTAAATACAGAATCAGGTTTTGAAACGCACTGACCTGAGAAACCTGATAGGAGGTCACAAGGGATTCTGAAGTTGAACCCTCCATCCTCATGTTATTATTCCCACACTCTAAAAGCAGCTTTTAATACAAGTTCATTCTGCAGCAGTTTTGGGCAGTGTTCTGTGTACGCTGTCTCCTGATTTTTAAAAGCAAGTCCAAATAACTTCTTGCAAGGTGATTCCAAAACAGCATGGGTCTATGAGTGTGATTTTGTGTTGTACTCATCTGAGAAAGAGACTCTACCATGGTGGAATCACATCTGCTGCCAGCTGGGCCCATTTTTTGGATGTTAGAGAAAACAGTAGAAGATGGAGCAGCAACTGGAAAACAATCTGTCAAGACAAAGAAGACATAAGCTGACTATAACTCGTCAAAACCTGAAAACAAAGTAAGGATTGTTGCAAAAGCAGCGGCAAAATGTGTCTGTTGGGTAACTGCTGTGTGGCAGTAAAATGTTGGAAAATTTGTTTTGTCTGAGGCTGCAGGAAAGTGTGATATGATTTCTGTGGGACTGTTTATGTGAGAACTGAAAATAACAACAAAAAAGAAGTGGTGAAACAATAGAAGAAAAACCCTTGGTATTAACATCTACAGGTGGTTGCCTGGAGAAGAAAATGTATGCAGTGCCTTCGTTGCAGAATACCTTAATACTGAACACAACAATATGCTGAGAGTCAGTGGCTTTACACTAAAAAAAAAAATTACAAGTAAAGGAGCAAGGTAATCCTGGGTGGCAGCAGGGAATCTGTGAAACTAGATCAGGGCTCCACTGCCTGACAGCCTCTGACAGCAACTCCTTCTGCAGCTGCACTGAGGATGCAGGAGAGGACCTCTCTCTGACAGTGGGAGCAGTGCAGAAAGGCCAGGCAGTGAAGGCCCTCATCCTCTGTGCAGCAGCCCAGTGTGACATAATTTAGGCTGCTAAATGTCCAGTGTCTGCCAAGCACAGCACAAGTTGAGCTCAGTTTCAAGGAAACAAGCTGCAGCTTCCTGAGCTGTGGAGTCCTTGGGGGGCACCATGAACCCACCATTTTACAACCTTTCAGGCTTTCTGGGGAACCCAGAAATGGAAATGGGTTTAATGTGTCTTTAAGTTTAAATTGTGGGTTCAGATGTAAGCCATTACAGAGATCAGCAGTGACCAACCATTACCTCCCTCCTTGCTCTTGAATGGCACGCACAGAAACACTGGTCTTCTGAGGGCAGATCCCATGCTCAGAACCAAGGAGATGTCTCTGAGTCCCAGAAATCAGCACCACAAAGAAGACTAAATGAACTTAAGTGCTGCAACCAGGAACAAGGTGATTTAGGCAAGGAAAATGGGCACTCACTGATGATTATACTGCAGCATTCCTAGAAGCATATAGGACCTTAAATGGCTAATAAAGAATTGAGTGAGACAGTCTATAAAGAAGACAGTTGTTTGTTCTAATAGATTCAGCCCACTTCTGCATATTTCTGCACCTGGTCTGATCTTATCCTAATGCTGCTTTTCAACAGTATTTTGTGCAGCCATGTGTAAATAAGATCGGGTCTCCAGATACTTTCATTTCTTTCAAGGACTAAGCTTAGGTCCGTTTTTGTCTGTGTAGTTTGCTCAGTGCTCAAAACCAAGACCTCTGCTGCCTTACTTATAAATACCTCTCAGTATCTGCAGATTGCTAGATTTACCATTAATCATTAATTGCAATTACAGTCAGTCAAAATCCAAAGCAAGTTCATGCTGTTCCTTTCTGCACTTTGACCAAGACACTAGGAACATTGCAACTCTATTTTTAAGGTAACATTCACACAAACAGACTTAATATCTGAGCAATAACATTCACGACTTAACTCAGCCAGTCTGGGTGGTGGTTATATAAAGAAGGATTTTAGTGATCTGATGAACTCCACAAATGGACTTCTTGAAAAAACCTTCTTAAGTCAACATTCAAAATGTTCATGCCATAGAAGATTTATTTCTAATAGAGCTCTTATAGAGGGAGTTCTAATAGGGGAAAACAAAATAAAAGGCAAACTGATCTTTTAGATCTTGACACCCCTCTTTAAGCAGGACTCTCCCTTTTAGTGGGAACAAAACTCATCTTGACACCTTCTCTCTTCTTCCCAAGAAGTGTGGCAGATTATACCCTGATTGCCTAAGGCACAGCCCAGAACATCACCTCTGCCTTTCAAATAAACCCATGGGTCTCCTTCCAAATGACCTTCCCATGCTTTCAGAAACTTCATCTAATCCCAGAAAGCTTGTCTCTGTAATCCTCCTACCTCTCCCTGCCTCTCTAACCAACCCCTTCCTCAGCACTCACTGCCAGCAGAGCAGCATCCCTGGGGGCTTTGCATGTCTCAAAACAACTTCCTACGTGCTTCTCCCTTAGAGATTCAATTTCATTCATATGTACTTGAATGTCTGTACTTGTATACAAAATGCAAGCTCTTGATTACTCATCTTTTATTCTCTCCAGAATTTCCTCACCAATGTGCTTTCATGTGCCACATATAAAATACCTATGCAAGATAAAGTGAATGAGCTGGAGCAAATCACCACGATCAGTCACATGTTTTCCATCACACAAATTTATTCTGATCTATTGCCCATGTTCTTGCAAGGAGTTCTGACATTCCCATCCCGTATCGGTGCTCCATCTGCTCCTCCTTTTTTTTCTCCAACAAATTTATGTAAACTAATGCCCCACTCACTGTGAAGCCATGCTAATGTTTTGCAGCTAAAACCTCACTCTGCAAATAACTTCATGTCTAGCAGTGCCTACCAGCACGTATAAAGCATTCCCACAGAAATAACCAAGCAGCAAAACTGGAAATGGGGAAATGATCATGTAATGCAAGCACTTCACCATGCAGAATCTCCCACAAACAGATGTGAAAATACAGATTTCACCAGTTGCAAAGAAAGAACATTTTGTTCTGGGACTGCACTTGGGATATACAAGCTCTGGCAGGAATTATTTAGCTTGAAATGAGAGAAGATAAATTAATACAGTTTCCATTGAATATGCCAGGACAATTATTTTCAGCCCGTTTAAAAATATTCACAGAATGTACTTCAACATAGCATCCCAAGGACTGGCTTTAAAAAAGTGCAAGCAGGATGGAGGCCACGTAAGTAGATTCTCTGCAGAATTTGGCATTTTAGAAGATAGCAAAGGCTACTGCAGCAAAAAGTGTTGCTGGCCCTTCCAGTATTTTAATTAAAGGAAAATGTAAAGAGTTTATGAAAATTTCTGTCCTATTTTCTCTTCTTCCCAAACCAGTATTTTCTGAGGTGTAGGAGTGGGACACAGCTCTCTATAGCTGACAGATTTCTGTGCTCAGACCACTGATTCATTGCATAGGGAAGCTGCTCCCCAGCACCACAACAAGCATTTCTGATATCTCAAGAGGAAGTTTCTTACCTCAGGTTACAGGAATAACTACAAGCCAGCTAAGTTGTGATAGAGAAAAAAAATCAGGTTGAACAGTGCATTTGGAGTGAAGGGGTACTTTTGATCAAGGTCAAAATTGAAGAAGAAACAGCACTAATGTATTAACATGAATGTATTTAAGAGTTTGGTATTTTAAATCAGGTGCAGTTAAATAACAGAAAATCTTTCTGAAATAAACCCAGTGCAGTCCTATTTGAGCAAGTTCAAATCAATGCATTTATTTTAATGTTACATTCCTGCAAGGGCTGGACATGGCCAGGTTAGGTGCACAACGAGATGTCTTTCCTTTTCCAGCCACAAACACTGAGTTGTACTGGGCACAGCACAGCAGCCATCCCAGCACACGTGCAATTTAAAAAATACATTAGAAAACTTAGAAGAATGCTCTTACTGGCAATGGGATTCTCTTGTATGTCTGTATTTCACAGGTCTTTAAAGAAAGCACAAAAACATTAAGTGGATAGATTATAAACAAAACAGTTTATTGATTTAATATATGTTTTCAAGGCACTTTCATGTTGCAGTTTAGAACTCCATTTGGTGAAAAGGGGAATCCTTCCTAGACCCCACCTTCACTAAATAAAATACACAAGTTCAAGGCCAGTGAAACAACCAAAATATTCAAGCCAAATTCTGAGCATAAAATATGTGTGTTCCTAGAATTGCAAAAGAATCCATAAGCAAGAAATGGGGGGTTTCTTGCATTTTCTATATTGATTCTAATTTAGGAAACCGAGTATGAGATTCATTCTAGCTAGTTTTTATCATCTCAAACCTGGACTTCTAGCTAAGCCAGAGCAGAATTCTCTCATCTATATTAAATATCTGTGTACAAACACGATAAACCATCCTCTGCCAGACTGTCCACAAGGGAAGTTTGACAGAATCAGATTTTTAGTTGTTTTTTTTTTTTTAACAAGGGATTCAGGGCGGGATTTTTAGGTTAAATTCGTATGTAGTTATCAATCACTCTGCATTTTGCATTAAACCGAGTAATCACTGATTAAAAATAAACTTTTCATCAAAGCATTACATAATATGGCAAGCACTTTGGCACAGTTGTCTCACAGCAGCAAAAACTGAGGAAGAAAACTGAGTGCTGGCGCACTTTACTGATTAATTAGGTGTTTAGGCTGATTTTAACTAAGAACAAAACGAAAACTGAAGAAGACCCCTCAACACATTAAAAATTGAGCCAGGTGCTACAATCCCATAAAGGCTTATCTACTTGAAATGAACATCTGTTGTCAACCAAAACCATTTCAGAAACAGTAAGATTTCGGCCTCTTATGCTAAAGCCAAAAGAGCCAGCACAAATTCTACCACCTTTTTTGATGTTTTCATGGAGTATTTTTAGTCCTAGCATCCAAATGCTCAAGCTCAAGAATGCCCATTCAATTGTGGAGCTGTAATTGCATTGCAGGTTTTTTGACTACTATGTGATGGTCTCATTTTTTCATCACCAGCACTACATCAGCCCTACATTCCATCTCCACTGCACACTGAGCACCATAAATTTAGGCACACCTGTCTTTACACCAATACACTCAGCAAAATCTCATGAAGAACACATTTCAATTCTGCATTTTTGTTCAGCCTGTCACAAGCTGATAGTGTGGATTTTGTCACCAGACTCCAGTAGTTTTCAGCAGTGCACTATTTTGGTACCAAACTGTAGGCACACTGCTTGGTAGATACTGAAGCATGAGGTCTCTTTTGCTGTTAACAGGAAGGTCTCAGAGGTAGAAAAATGTGAGGCAGGTTTCTTCATGTGTCAGGAAAGTGCTGGGATTAAACTTCTTTACTCCACCTTGGAGTGCGGCCTGGAGAAGGTGTAAAGGTTGCTGCTACTGTCTAGAAGGCATTGGAGGCAGGCTGCATCTGACAGCTGGGGTCTGGAGGAAGCTGGTGTCCACTTGGTGTTAGCAGAAGGGGTTCCAGAAAACAGCAAGAGACATACAGCTGTACCTCCACAAAGGGTGCAGTGGTGTCCCTGTGGTGGCTGGCAACACCACTTCTCTGGCTGAGAGCTGCTTGGAACAGTCCCAGAGAACTCCTTTGGGAAAGCAGGAAAGGTCCACCACGCAGATCTACAGCGATCCACCTGAGACACTGAACTGCCCTTTACACTGATCACATATTTGAATTCACACACTCACTTCAGGGAAGCTATGGTAATGACAGATGTAAAGACTGTGCAACAAGGTTCCAATACATTTTAGTTTGAGCATATGAAGGATTCATATCTTTAGTCTCTAATGCTCTAATAACTTCAACATCTTAAGATGTGGCTTTTATATTTTCCAGTGACATGGACTACTCTTCTTGAAGTGGGCTCTGAAAAATGCACCACAATCATGTCTGCCCATGGCAGAGGTGATAATGGTGAGGACTACCCCCACTGCTCCTGTGTTCAGCTCCCAGAACAAAGCAGCAAGCAGAATTCACCCTCCTTATGGGTGAAAATTTCCCATAACTGCAATCTATAAATGACAGAAACACACTTAATCATCAACAATTTAAAAAATCATCCAAAACAAAGTAGTGTGAAATGAATAGCACAAAGAATCTTAAGCCCCATAAATTCATTCTATAAATGCAAAAATGGCAGTACCTAGGTCTAAATAAAATTGGTATTCCAGTGTTTACTGAATGAGTGTAGTGCTGAGACTGCTGAGAACAGTGTTTTTACAAAGAGGCTGGCTGGAAGCTGCAACAATTTAAAGGCAAAAAAACATGTTAGAAGTTCAGGGTCAATAAAAGACTGGTTATGATCACAGCACCATTCCCTTGAAGTCATCTAATTCTTCGTAGTCAACAGGAATTTTATTATTTGTTCTCAGTGGAAATAAAGCTGGACCTTAACTGGAGACTGTACATCACTACTGAGCTTGGGTTTCCAAAAATACAAAAATATTCCCTTTGCACAGAAATTATTGCACATTGTATCATCAGAGCAAAGCTGGAGTATGTAGCACTACTTGGCAGTAGTGTATAAGGCACATTTGGTTCAGTGTTCTGGAAGATGAAGGGTAAACTGAAACCTCAGCAGAGGATACATACTACATTGCAGGATTGCTTCTGTCAGTAGCTCCAGGATGCGACAGTGTGCACGACTTGATTCTACTGCCATCTGCTTGAGTACACAGACTCCAGAGAAAGTTACGTTTGCTTCACCAAAAGCAGAATTTACCTCTTTCTCAGGAGCACATCCAGACATAATCTAAGCCTAAAGGTAATTAGACAGATAGGCTGAGAGATACTCAGTTTTTGCCATGTAGAGTAGAAGTAAAGCATATATTTTACCAGTTTTCAGACACTAAAGGCTAGAGTTCAGTATCAAATGAGGAAAAAAGAAACCAAAAGAACAAACATCTCACATTATTCCACCAGAATCCTTATTCATGGCTCTATTATTGTTGCTGAATTTGTATCCTGGATATCCAGTTCACTGACCCATCAAAATAGTCACCGTTTTGTTTCTTTAGTACTGGCCTCTGAACAGCCTTCAGGTCAAAATTATGTCACTAAATTAGCACCGTAGAAATTACTTAGTGAAACAACTTGATGCTCTTCAAAGAGAAGTAGTGATTTGGAAGGAATAAAAGACCTTTACAGCAAAATCAGTTTTTTTTTAAAAAAACACAAACAATTCTATTAAAAATATATGTAATTCATGACAGAACATTCTGTTTTTTCTGTCATGGGAAATAAAAAATACCGCATACATAGGGTGCCCTCAAAATCCATGAGGCCAAATTCCCCACTGAATTTAGAGAGAATTTTGCTGACACAGAAACTGCAAATCTTCTGTTATGGCCATGGTAATCAGTAGGATTTTAATTATTATTATTATTTCATAGGCACTTAGATTTCATCTAACACACAGTGTATCATGGGACCTATAACAAATGAATGTAATAAAGAACAAATTATATGTCAACAATATATATTCACTGTTCCATACTACACCAATTAGCATGACCAAAACTGGTGTAACTATACCCAGTACTGATTGCGCTTCAAAGTTGGGTTTGTTTTTCGACAATATTGGATCATTTCAGGATCAAGATTTAAAAAGCTGTTTGTCAGATGCCTTTCTGTAGTTGGAGAAACCACTGTAGGAAGCAGCTGCTCATGTGTTACTGCCACAGATGTTGAGACTGTACTTGTCTCAGCTCCCTTCAGGAGAGGAATCACTGTGACAGTGGGCACAGTCAAGCTCCGTTCCAGACATTGATCTGCACTGCTGAGGATAGCAACTGTTTGACTTCTGACTGGAGGTTTTGTCTTCTCTTTCTTCTGACACATTAACAAAATGCACATGGAAGCAACAGCAACAGTGAGTAGCACAGACACGAGGACGAGGGGGATAATGATGTACCAAGGGTTGCTTTCACCTGCCTGCTCTCTGGGACTCTTGGCATTAACCTGATTTTTAGTCTTCAATTCCACAGATACACTTGTTCCCACTGCCAGGTTTAGCAATGTACCTTCCTCATGTAGGTTTCCCCACATTGTTGGTTCAGTCTTCTGTGGTGCTATTGCAGGCCATTCATTCTGTGAGGAGGCTGGGGCCTCATCCTTTGAGGTAATGTGAGACTTGAAAGTGGTTGTGCTGGTTACAAAAGGCATTTCTGTTGTAAAACCTTGCACAAGTGGAGGACTGTGTGGCACAATGGAATACTGAAAACAGCCAACAGCAGGCTGCACAGCATCTGCCCTGAGGATAAATGTAAATGAGTCATTCAACAGATCGATGCCCGTCATATTTGTGTCTATGTCTAGAAGCAAAATGCCACTATCAATGTCAGCCTGGGTGAACGTCTGAATATCTTCAAACACTGCATCATTCACAAACCTTTTCTTTACAATCCTTCCATGAGAAGGGGGCACTATCACTTCAAATCTAGGATTACTGTTTGTCAAACTGGCTAGCTCAGAAGCATCAAGGTCACTGCTTCCAAATTTATAAGCTGCTTGATTTGAAATCTGCAGGTCAGATATAATTTGTACTAAAGGCTTCACTGTGATGTTCAGCACTTGTCCTGTTAGATTGCCTTCTGCAGTGAAAAGCATAAACTCCAGTACTTCACTGGAAGCAGTGAGATTTGTCAGGTGGTAAGAGAGCCTTCTCGAGTACAAATCCGCCTGCTCAAATTTAGTAACCTGCTCATTTCCAATCATGAGGTGTCCATATTTGAGTGGTTGAGTTATTTCATACATAATATTAGTGCTTTTTCCATTTGTGACAGCTGCAAGCTGAACGTCAGTAATAGTGACAGATGTCTGGCCCTGTGGCAGCACAACATTGGTAAGGTTCACTAGGGCAAGAGTGATCGGTACAACTTCCAGACTGAACAGTTTGTATAAAGGGCGATGTTTACCATCACTCACACTGAAATAAAACACCCCAGAAGATGAGCTTCCATCCTGTACAAACCAAACTTTACCACTGTCAACATCCGCTTGTGTGAAATCTTTTATAGACACACTGAGATTGCTTTTCAGTGCTAAGTAACCATTATTGGGGTTGCTAACAATGGTGTATTTCAGCTCAGCTGGGGCATTATCTAAGTCTTCAACTTTCAGATTCTCTGCCCCCAGCATTAAGACATCTCCCTGCAGGACTTTTAAGTGAAGTCTTTTAGTCTTCAGTTCTGGAGATTGATCATTCACTGGGAAAACAGTGATATTAAACATCTCCTCTAAAACTTCACTCTGGGGCTTTTTTGCAGGCTTATTCTTTAGGTTTAACCAAACAGCGAAAGTGAAATTGTCATTTAGAGATTCAGAATTATCATGTATGTACATAATTCCAAATTTGTTCAGTACATATTGGGAGAAGTTGGGTTTTTCTTTGGTAACATTTCGTTCTCCAACAACAATCATGCCATGTTGGGGTAAAGATACAACCTGATACCAGACTTCATACATGGAGCGCTGTACATCAGGTAGCTTAATCAATAGGTTTGAAGCATCTAAATTTGTTTTGTTGATTAATACTCTACCTCCTTCCTGGACTATGGCACCTGGTAGAAACGAAAAGAGAATCTTAGAAACTGAACATTTTATAGTTGCACTATTTCAGAAATTACATATGAAACACTGATGATGCTCAGAAAATTTTCTCCTTTGTGGTATCCTTGATTTCCACGTGTCATGGCTAAAAAGATATCACCACTATTTTTAAATTACAAATACTTACAAGAAACAAGATTTTTGACTGATGCATGCACTAAGATTAAAAAAATATTAAAATCTCAAAGCTTCTGATAGTGTTTTCACCTACCATTGCAAAAACAAAATATCTTCTTCAGCAGTAGGAAGCATCAAACATATGTAGCTAATCTCATTTCTAAGGATGCAGTGAATGCAGCTTTCCAAGCTACTACCTAGAGTACTCTCTATCTCACAAGCATTCTGGTCACTGCTTACTGAAGAGAAAGACATTTTTGTTTTTAATCCATTCTTCAGTGAACCTCAGACAGATCCAGAAAAATTTGGAGTGCAAACGCAAAGCATTTTTACCTGTATTTGCTAGAAGACGACTATTCTGATCATGCCTGGCAATTTCATATGAAATGACAACATGAAACACCTGGATATCCAGAGCTGATGGTGGAGAGGAGACAGTAAATGTAAAGAAATCTTCTGCACTCCAGTCAGCCAACTCAGCATGTAAGTGCTCATACATGATCATACCTTCATCAACCTGTTCCAGGAAAAAAAAAAAAAGACATGCATGAAAGAGGAAAAGGATTATAAAAGAGGAGTGTTAAGGAGAGAAAAAATATCTTGAGAACACTGTTCAAAGAGACCTTTGTACCTTAGTCCATGTGTAGTGTATACAGAATCAGAGAATGGTTTAGGTTGCAAAAGACCTTTAAGATCAAATCCCAATGTTAACCCAGAGCTGCCAAGTCCAGCACTAAACCATGTCCCAAGTGTTGTATCTACAGGTTGGTGATCACCCAGGTTGGTGATTCAACCACTTTCCTGGGCATTCTGGTTCAATACTCTGCCATGTTTCAATGAAGAAAGGTGTCCTAGTATTCCATTCAAACCTCCCCTGGCACAACTTGAGGTCATGTCCTTCCATCCTACCACTTGTTATGTGGGCAAAGAGGCCAACACCAACTCGGCCACAACCTCCTTTCAGGCAGTTGTACTGAGTACAGTTGTAGAGATACAGTCACCCCTGAGCCTCCTTTTCTCCACTCAAAACACCCCCAGCTCCCTCAGCTGCTCCTCACAGAACTTGTGCTCCAGACCCTTCCCCAGCTCCATTCCCTTCTCTGGACTCACTCCAGCACCTCAATGTCTTTCTTGCAGTGAGGGGCCCAGAACTGGACACAGCACTCGAGGTGTGGCCTCACCTCTGCCCAGTACAGGGGGACAATACCAGCTGCTCCTGCTGGCCACACCATTGCTGATGCAGGCCAGGATGCCATTGGCCTTCTTGGCTACCTGGGCACACCCTGGCTCATGTTCAGCTGCTGTCACCAGCACCCCCAGGTCCTTACCAGCCCCTCTGTCGCAGCCTGTGGACAGGGGTTGTTGTGACCCAAGGGCAGGACCCAGCACTTGGCCAGGTTGAGCCCCAAACCATTGGCCTCGGCCCATCAATCCAGCCTGTATGTGCACTGATATTATCATGCATTTCTCCTTCTTCTAAGATGGACTCTGTGTTGCCAGATAAACACCTGAAAGTCAGTGAAATGTTACTGGGCACAAATGCTTAGTAAAAGCTTTACATGAAGAGCGGAGAGATATGTCACGCTGAGAAACTATCTCAAACTAGCAATGCTAAAGTGATCATGAGCTCAGCTGGACTGTATTTTTAGTAAATCAGAGTATCATACATCTAGGGTTTTCTTTGTAAAGACACTAGCAGGGCTCGATTACTTGTCCTGAAAACGCATATGAAAGGCTGAAGGCTGGAAAAGGACTTTGATGCACTTATTTCCTGTAAATAGCAAAAGATACTTGGTAAGAGACTAAGAAAACCAGAAGTCAGTGTAATGACCACTGATGTTTACTCTCATTTATAGACAAAGATTTGATGGAACTACATAGTAGAAAATTTCTGTAACACAGCAAGAAGGGGATTTCTAGAAGACAGGAAGTGATCTGGTTTGTCCTATCCCTGTCTGCACTGATCTTGCAGATCATCATACTCAAGAGAATCTAATCAGTCCACTGTGAGTAGCCAAGCTTCAAAGTATTGCAAGGTAGAGCAGTAAATCTCCAGAGAAACAAATGCACATAGAAGATAAAACCATTTATCTCTTCAGACCCCAAGCAAAAGGCAGTATCTTCAGATTATTTCTCATCAGGTGGAACTATACCTGAATTTTAAGATCAATACTATAATACATTGCAACCATAATAGAATTTCTCATGACAACAACACTAGAACACTTACTGAATCTTATCCAGTAGATTCAGCATCTGGTCTGCTTGATAATTCATTCACTGGAGTGGAGAGATGACAGTTACACCTATTAAATCCTTGGCAAGTTCCCAGGCAACCACTGACCTGACCTGCATGTGTTAGTTCGTAATTGCAAGAGAAATTCCTGTCTGAGATTTTGCTGGTTCTACATGTATTATTTTAACATACTTCTCACACCCTGCTAACACCTTGAAGAGACTCATTAGTACACGTTTGCATCACATATGCTTGAAAGATGTGAAAAAATAAAAAAACCCTCCTGCTGTTATCATAGATGAAGCATTTTAGCGGTATTAAATCTGAGGTGTGAATACAGAGAGATTGAATCCCGAAATTACTGCAACAGCCCCCCACTGATATCACTAGGCAAACTGCGCTTTCAGGGTCAGTTTTCTCAGCAGCCTTGAAACCATCCCATTTTTTTTCTCTAAAAAATTCAGACTGATGTGATAAAACCCTATAGGCACATCTCCAGGTTTCTGCTTTCCCTATACTGATTTAATTTTTAGTGGCTATTATAGGACAAACAAAAAAAAAAATTAATAGCAAAGGGATACGCTAGTTTGGGGTAATTTTCCAAAACCCCTAGGACTTCAAGCAGTGGACAGCAAATTTTTGTAACAAATACAGGCACAATATACATCCTTTAAATTCAATGGTGTTTAGTATCAATCTTAATTGGTTGGTTGGTTTGGGGCTTTTTTTGATTACAAATCCATTAATATGTCTGGGCTAAGAACGGAATGGAATTGGTGAGGACTTCTGTGTTTACCCTCTGCAATGACTCTATGTAATGAAAAAGCTATGGCTTGCTGCAAGGTGAAAATACTTCCAAGATATCCCAGAAAGTACTGCAGAGAAAAACAAAAAGCAAACATCATGTTGAAAAACTCCTGTGTTACTCAAGAGTGTTTAATGTGCAAATAATTTTCTTAGATTAGCTGAACAACATCTGTTCAAGAAAAAATGTCTTAGAATACAATAGTAATTTCTGTTTCTTTTGGTTTTTTTTTTTCCTTTGGCAACAAAGCAATAAACCACAGGGCATAAGGAAGAGTTCAACACTCCAGCAAAAGCGATGACTGCTTTTATAAGCTAGTGGCATAGTACTTATCCAAAGTGAAATTTCAAGTTCCTTAACACTTCTTCCTTTCATTAAGTCAATGAAAACCCAAAGACCTACACTAATGCAAAATTTTTTTTCAGTTCAAATCAGATTTACAAGCTTATTACCAAACAGAACCTAAATGCTTTAGTCTCTGTTACATGGAAAATGTACAATGTTTGTAACATAAATGCAATTTTCTCACTCATATTTAACTCCCTGAGATTACAACACACTATACTGGAAGTTTATTCAGGATCCCTTTTCTCTCCCTTATATCTCATTCTCTACCAGAATAAATAGCAAGCTGGTTTGGATACCCTAACTCTACCTGAAGAAGTCATTTAGCTCTACTTGTTTGAAACTAAGATGACCAACAGATATATCTCCAACAGACAAGAAAACCATACACATGATTACAGCCTGTATCCTTACACAATTTACGAAGTTAAAAGGAAAGTTTAGTAAAAACTAAAGCTATGGAGAATAAGTTGCGTGTTCTGACATGGCACTGTCTGATACACACACATAATGGCCATACCCATAGGCAAAAAGAGTGACATTTCAAAACCTTAGCTGAAAGATTTTCTTCTTAACATGTTTAGCTGTTTCATATAATACTCATAAATATCTCTCATTTTGGGATCAGAAGGAAACAGTGTCATTATAAAATTCATCTCTTTCATAAAATAAAACAAAACTCAGCAACTTCTGAAACAAGACCAATAACATAATGGGATTAAGACATGTTTTTTATGAGAATTATTCTGTGTTCATCTTGATTTATAAAGTCCAAGTGGAGATTCATTCCACAACCCTCCTTGGTCAGGTTATTTCAAAGCCTGATGACAACGAATAAAAATGCCAATTATTTTTCCAGGTTTTACTGGCAAGTTTCAAATTCTGGCCAATAGATTTTCTTATTCCTTCATACACTAAACCAAATAACTACAATTTAAATCTGTAAACATATGTTTTCCCATGAGCAAAGTCACAAGACTGGCCCCCCTTTTGTCTCCCTCATTTCAATTTTCTGAGAATAGCTTAATGCATGCTGAAGATACAGTTATATTCAGATTCTTCACACAGACAAGTAATCCCTTTTGCAAAATAATTTTTCCATGGAGTTACATAAGCGGCCATGTTTTAGTCATTCAGTATGAGAACTGGTACCACAGTGAAGATACTTCAAACACTTAGTAGCACTGACAATCCAGTCAATAAAAGTCATCTTGGGGACACCCATGAGGACTGTGTACAGCTAAAATGAATCTGATACTTGGACTTTTCCTAGAGAAGACAGCTGCTCCTTCTGCCAAAAACTAAAAACTTCCAACCTCTGACTGCTGGTTAATGGCACCAGAACAGCTCTTCTTGACAAATAGTGTTACAAGCAAAACAGTGGGAATTGCCAAGACCCTGCTAGTATCCAAGCAGAGGGGAACAAAGGCTCCTCTTGTGTTCATTACTAGATGCCAGATATTTAATGAAATAGCAAATCTAGGTGACTGCACTGATGGGTCACATCACTGCCTGGTTACTTAACAGATATAAATGGATCACACAGAGAATAAACAACTGAGATGCCCTTCAAAGTAACAATTTATGCCTCAAATGGTTGTTATAAAATAAATGCTTACCATAGACTGCGTAAAACTGAAGATTTCCTGAGCGGTATCATCAGAATCTACTCTGAGCAGCCTTCCAAGTTTTGGCGAAGTTACAATCACAAAAGTTATAGTTCTGTTTCCTGCACTGGTCACATCATTGGTTACAGCTTTCAGATTATGCTGTGAAATAGGTTTTCTGCAACCTAAAAAAATGTCAATTACAGGAAGAAGATTTACAACAGCATGTTTTTCCAAAAGTCTAAGTTTTGTATGCACAACTCACACTCTCACCCAGGAATTCTACTTAGTTTTTTAGTTACATTTTATAAGATCAGTGGTGTTATTCTTTTTCTAGTTACCTTTTGGTTACAACCCTTCCACAGCTTTTTCAGTTAAAAAGCCCATTAGTAGGATGTACCCTTGTTTTAAAAATGCAAAAAATGCAGTTGTCTTCAGCATGCGTAATTGCTAAATACTGGCTTCTGCAAAAACAACCCAAAGTATCGAATAGAGCATGTGTAAGAAGTTCTGTTTCTACATCACTTGTCTGGAACTGAGTTCAAACTCCAATGTTTTTGGTATTCCCAGTTGCCACAGAAGACATAGGTAATTCGACTGAGAGAAGCCTCAACACAGCAAACTTTCTAGTGAATACATAAATCAGTAATTAACAGAAGTATGCTTTAGCAATATTAAACAGGATTTTCATTAAATAAAATTAAAACGTAAGTACTGAATTAAACAAATTAGGAAGAACTCCATATAACAGAAATAACAGCCTGGAGTGAAATAATATATTATTTATTAAGATAGATAGAGACTGAGTGGTAACAAAATCCTTTTAATACACAGCACCATACTAACCTAAGGTTACTACCTTCTAGTTTAAAGATTGCAAAGAGCTTTCTGGCATTAGTCAAACCAAGATAATTTTTGACATGGATGTGGCAGTAATTTCCCGAAAGCTATTAATTTCCTAAAAGGAAAAAAAGGTTTTACCTGATGTCTTTTTGATGCAGTTTCAAGGTACACAACCAGCAAACTAAAATTCATGTTCAATTATAATCTTGGAGAAGCAACAGATTCCCATCACCCTATTCCCCCTGTATCCCCACTTCTGCCTCCATTTTCACATCTTCTTTTCTCCTTAAGCAACAAGCTTTTACAGCTTTTAATATATAATTTCAAAGACTATATAGTAGTGTGTATCCTTGAAGTCTGAATATCAATGCACCTCCAATAAAGCATAATGCTCGTACAAGAATAACACAAAATAAAACATATACATGCTGTAATATTCACAAGAAAAAAATATGGTAAGGACACTGAAGAACAGAGATGCTTTGCAAGCCATTTTTAATACCAGGCATCTTCTTGTGCTCTGGTTCAAATAACAACAACTTTGAAACAGAGTTGTTATAATAATATCTTCCGTCCCTGCCTGTTTACCCATTTAACTTTCCCATGTCTCTCTGTGTCCATTCTTTTTTGAAAAATGAAGAAGTCTCTCAGGCTGAGAAAAATTCTCCCACAGATGATCTAATTCAAGAAGTCTCCCTCCTCTTCCTCTCCCTTCTTTCCCCTTTTCCGTGTGACAGGCAGGGAGGGAAGCATGACCTTGTGTGTACAGCCGCTGTGGTCAAGAATGTACAATTAAGCACAACAGTAGACCACATAAATCTACAAATACATGTTATTTATCAATAACCTGCTACTCATGCAAATCAGGCCTTATTGCATTAACAGAGTAGGACAGAGTAACTCTAAAACATGGTCACCCTATAGTGATGGAAGTAACTGCTCCAATTCTTCATAACCAGGTTATCACAGCAGTGCCATGACAGAGCAGGGCCAAGGGGAGCAAGGATGTTTGCCACAAAACCCCCTCGATTGCTAACAGAACTGACCTCACTCACTGCACACCACAGGCTGAAATACAACCTAGAGACACAGACAACACAGTCTATCATGCTCTCCTGTAAAATGGCATCCTCCCCCAAAACATAACCTTCTCCTTCACCCACTTCTGACCTGAGAGTTGAAAACCTTTTCTGGCACTCCTCTGGTCTGACACCTCAACAGGGAGAGGAAGGTTATTTGCCACCCAGCAGACTGGGTGAAGGAACATGAAGTGAGAACATTGCTTGTGTGTTCCCAGTCACAGGAGAGGTCACAAAATCAAGCCCACTCCAACACAGGGGACAGGAATGGAGAGAGGAGGAAGACACACAACAAGAACAGGTGATGCTCACCTGGGCCA
>VZTN01003832.1:1755-24564 GCA_013400515.1 Erpornis zantholeuca
TAAACAAGAAGTCATATTAACAACACAACTCAAGCTAAGAAAGCAGCAGTTCAAGAGCTTTTTCTAGACACACTTCACATGGCTTTTAAACCCCTACAATTCCTTGTTTGGAGGACTCAACCTTCAAGAAAAATCACTGAAACTACAATGCCACTTCACAGGTTATTTGGTTTAGGAGTATCTTGCATGAACTGACTAAAGAAGGGACACAGATGTCATACACAGAATTTCTGCTAAAATTTGATGCAGGCTGGAAAGAGGAAGCTTACCCTTCATTTTGCCAGCAAGGTTGGATTACAGACAAGAACTGAAGGTCAGCCTCTCCAGGTAGGGGCAGAGAGGATGAGAATGAGCTGCCCTGACAACCAATATAAAACTGCAAAGAAGCCCAAAACATGTATGTCTCTCAAGTTACGTCTCATGACTGAATTCTTGATTTTATGAACATTAAACAATATTTTCCCTCTCCAAAACACGCTTACTACACAAACATGAAAAGCTCACAGCCGTCCACACCCCCCACATAGTACTCTATTTTACCTTCAACCCAATTACATTCTGGCCATTTATTTCACAGATGTTATGCTCTGTCAGAAGTCCATTTCTTGCAGCAGAACTGTCTTTCACTATTGAGGTTATTTTTCCATTCTTGAATATGAAACCAACATGCCCTGTGCTGTCCTTATGCATGGTAATAGTTCGTTCAAAAGGTCTAAAAAGACATTTAAAACACAAAGCAACGTTTTCAGTCTACTAAACCACAGAAATAAGCACATGCTATTTCAGCATCTTTAGCTTACAAAAAAGTAATTGTACTCTATGGAACCCATATATTATCTATAATGAAAAGTTGTTAGGTTTAACTTCATTTTGTTAATATTGTTGTATTAAAATATATTTGTTTATAAACCTTACATGTTTTCCCTCTTATACAGATATTTCACTATCTGGATTAATAATAATAAAATTAAAATACCATACAGCATCCACCCACCCACCACCACAACCAAACACAAATTTCCAAATGTCTATTAAAAATTAAGTTCTCTAGAAACACTATAAGTAGTGTTGTTCTATTGTTCTCTAGAAACACAATAAAGTAGCACAGGCAGTTTCAACAACTGAGATTCTGAGAGTACAAGGCTTTCCCAACAACACTTCTTTTAGGGGCAATAAACCTTTAAACTGTATCTTTAAAAGGCGGCAGGTATAGGAAGAAGGGGGCATGTTGGGCACAGAAGTGGTAGGCAGAGCAGGGAACCTGCAGCCACAGTATCTTGATTCAGTGACTGAAGTAACTGCCCTGATCAAAACAGCTGCCTTCCACTGCATCAGACTTGGTTCTTAAGCAAGAAAAAGCTTTGAGGTATATACTTAGTCACATGAAGTATCATCTGTCTTCTTGCAGCCTACAGGCCTTATGTTTAATCTGACCAGTTGTTATTACATACAGTTAGCTACAAGATCATTATTTAATACAATTGAAAAACATATTGGGTCATCAAGCATGCTTTTAGTAAAACTGGCATTAATTCATACGTAAGCAGCAGAGTTCACAAGAAAAGCTGTCATGCTACATAAAATGTAAATGTATTAATTAATACAGCAAGCATTTTGTTACTATTATTGTTGACTTTCACTTACACTAAATGAAAAAATTTGTATCTGAAAAAAAAGCATAGAACTCTTTAATTGTGCCATCATTCACTCACTAGTTTGTTTTGGAACAAACATTATGCCTCATCATGCCCAAAAAGTTTACAAGTTAAGAACAATTTTGATTGCTCCCAAAAGGGAACATTTCTGAAGATCTTTACCACTGAAGTACATGGACAAACAGATTTTGTTAAACCTGCTCAACCAAGGGGAGACCCAAACAGAGTTACTGAGAGATGGATAATGACAAATCCTTATTTGTGGTTGGCTTTACCTGTCCCGAATGATCATCGAAATCCTTTCTGCAGAAGCTTGTTTGAGAACTTTATGTGCTTTATCAGAACTCCACCCTGCACAGTTTTCTCCATTGATCTGCAGAACCTGGTCTCCAAATCGCAGACCAGCAAGGGATGCTGGAGAGTTTGCCTGAACTAACTGGACAAATATACCCTACAAAAGAGGGAAAAAAAGGGAGGGGAGGAGAAAGGCAAGTACTTGCTTAAAGATGAAGACCAGTCAGCACACACAGCTCCTTAAAGTTTCCCATTCTACACAATATCAGCCAGACAAGACAGAAGGACTTGCTATTTATTTCTCCTTAAGAGGCACTTTCAAAATTTCAGTCTGTTTCTAGATGTATTTAAAAGTCTGACAGATAATTACTGCTAGACAAAAGTTCAAAAACTAACAAATCTGTTTTGTCCAGATCTCTAAATATTAAAAAGTAGAAAAAGAGACATGAGGGTAGCATTAAAGTCTTATGCAAAGGGGTAAATACTTGTCTGTTTTAACAGGTGTTACAAAGCTATTTCTAGTCAAAGCCTCCCTAAAAACAAAGTAAAGCATATCAAAGCAAATTATAAATAATACCTTGTGGAGGGAGGGATGTTAAAAAAACCCCAAAACCTCATGCCACTCTAAGAAAACCCCATTTTCTGCATCAGAAGAACTACAGGAAAGTATTTTAACTCTATATGCTACCTTCAGTACAATATTTCTAAAACATTCAGATTAAATGGCTTAAATGGTTTAAGCACCTTTTACAAAAAAGGAGATGATTCTCAGCTGTATTTTTTCGGGTCTTATAAATAAAAGACATGGCATTAAACTGCGACTGTTAATTTAGATCCTAGCTCAGACAGCTGGAAATCTAGTTACAAGTCTAATGAAGGACTTTAAAATTCTGGTAATGGATAAGAAACAGCTATGCAGAAGACTCTTTTGTGACCACACACTAACTGCTCTACTAATACAGTCCAGCAGTAAAATCTCTAGAGGCAAAAGCAACTTCCACACTTACATTATCAACAGACTTAAGGCGAAGTCCAATTCTGCCATCTTGATCTTTACAGAGAATTGCCTCACGGATGCCTTGCTTAATTTCTGCTCTGCGAATTCCAATATCATTTCCCGTCACCGGAGCTACCATGTAATTAGTAGAAGGTCGTGTTACCAGTTGCTGATTAAAACAAAACAGCCAGACAACTTAGTTTCAACTTTTAAGAATAGCAGTATGTCAGTTTGCATGAAGTGATATTTTAAGAAAACAACATAGAAAATAAGCCACAACACCAGCTCCCTCTCATCCCCTCCCAACATTGGAAATGGACTGCTCAGTTTCAGAATAGACCAAAACAGGCACTGTTACTTAAATAATTCACCTCTCAGTCAAGTATGGTACTTAAGGCAAATAATAGTCTGCTCTCTAGAATGCTAGATACACATTTAGCCTTTACACTTTTGTTTTCTAGAAAATGATTGACTGGTACTTACACCCTGTGGCTGAGCAGCTGCTGCCACTGCTAAGTTTCTCTGCACCTCTTCCTCATTGATGCTCAGGCCCATATACTGAGAAAGTTCTGGATACAATCTGGGGTACAAGCCTAAAGGAGAAAAACAAAACAAAAAACAATACAAATGTGGGTTTACCAGAAGAAGCCGTTAACTGCTTTTACATGCACACTTACTTCAACAAATCTTGTGCTATTGTAATTATTTAATTGGAAAACTATGACGGAAGACCCACTTGAATCAGGATTGTTATTCTGGGCTGGTTTCGAAGAGGAACCAGAGAAGCAGCACTTCTGAGATAAAGAATTTACAGAGAACTTTCCGTTTCAGTTACTCTATTCACCTTTTAAAACAAACAACAGACACATGGTGACAAGTTCCAAAACCAACACTGTGCTGCATTCCACGAGGACATACCCTTAAACTCTAGAACTTCTGAGCAATTAGTGGACAACTATTCTCCTCCCCACCCCTTAACCAGGTGTGCTGAAGAATACACATACAGAGACCTTCTACCACATTCAAAACAGCACTGCCTTGCAAGAGGCACTCATGCCAAGGATATTCCAAATCCCAGACATGGGAAGGTTTCTGCAGAAGCCTCCTGACTGTAAGGTCCCCACTACAGTCTGCTTTGAGTCTTCATGTCATTTTCTCACAGCTTCCAACTGAAGGGGCTTTATACATGCCTCTCAACAAGAAACAACATACACAGCCTTTAAAATATCCCTCAAAACCCAAGTGGAGGGAGGTGCAAGAAGCAGAAGGAAAGGCAGTTGAACTGACAGACTTGTCAGACCTTGAGCAGAACAACTCTAGAAATAAACTTCATATTGCTCTTGACATTCCACAGATCATCACCTGGTGCCATTGAACAAGAGCCAGTTATGAGAGCTCTGAAGTGTCCCCCGACATTCTCACTAAAAAGTGGGGACAGAAAAGGCTGCTTGGAGAGAGAGGTAATGCAAAGGAGGGCTTTGGAAGCAACCAGACTCCCCAGTCCACAAAGCTTAGGTTTCCAGTGTTCATTTATGGGTATAAATGTATAAAAACAGCTATTATAAGAAACCATGTCTAACCAGTAATGGAAAGTAACTTTTCTGGGAAGGAACAAAGGTCATTGCAACGTGAATGCCAGTATAAACAAGAGATTTTTTTTTGCTCTTTAATATGCTGCTCTGCATGAGAGCTGTCTGATTATATTTCTGGACTAAACTACTAGCTTATAGCTTCATCAATATTGATTACAGAGCATTTGATTAATACATTTTCTATTTTTGCTTGCTTTTTCAAGCCCCTAGGATTATACACAACACAGCACAAGATTTCTGCAGCTACCCAATTTTTTTTTTTTGCTCTTTACTAAAGACCACAACTCAGGTTGCATCTTTATTGGCTGAATTACATTCTCATTTGAAACAGAGTGTTCCAAATAGCAGAACACATAGCAGAACACAAAAACTCTTGAATGTTGTAATCTCCTGTCTCTGTCAGGAAGAAGAATTTCCAGTGGGTCTGGCACATCCTATAGATGATATATGGCCTTCTTTCCTTTGGGATATATTGAATGTTTAATCACTCTTCAGCCACACAGAGTTCCAGAGCAATTTGCACATGAGTTGATATCAAAATTATGTTTTGGTTCCTGCTGGCTAAATACTTGCAGGAGAATTCTAACTATAGACAGCAGAAAAAATGCTGCCACAAAGAGACTGCTAAAGCAAACTCAAATCTGGTCTGGTGAGGTGAGGTCAGTAAGTATCTAATCCAGAAAGGATTTACCAGAGGCAACACTGGCGAGCTTTGCAAACTCCTGCCTTAAAATCATCTTAAACACACAGACAAGCACTCAGAGAAGAACTGGAAACAAACTTCCATCCACCAAGCCCTAATACCTGACCCACCAGCCTTCCTGACTGCCATTCCAGCACTGCTGCTGGTCTCGCTGGTTTGAGGTTTTGGGCCTTTTAGACCAAGTGTAATTTATTAAACCAGAGCTCCAATGTCAAATGTACCTGTGCACCTTTGTGGATGTACATGTGCATGGGAGAAAAAAAGGAGAAATAAATACAAGTAATTCAGCTTCAGATCTGACACATTTGATTCCAAAATCTGCTGGAAGCTTAATGTTGATTGAACAACATTAAGTGCCACCTTCCTGGGCATTTCTCTTGTTGACAGAGATTTGTCTTTGTTCCTGAGCAAGCTCACGTGTAGAGGAAAGACTCTGACTCATGCTGTCCTCTAAAGCTTACAAATAGATATATATGATAAATAAGGACACCTAAGTGTCTGAGGTAAGAGCTAAACAGAGCTCAAATGGTACCAACATCAAATTTCATTATGTTAGACTCACCTGGAAAAGGTTTCAAAAAGGGAAGGGTGACTGCTAGCCACAACTTCCTTTTATAAGCAAACACTGTTTTTTGACTCCTATAGACTCCTTTTTGACCCACAAGGTGGGTGTTGGCATTTCCAAATAGGACATGTAAATAGGGTAGCATTTATTTCCCTTTGTAAATAGGTTAACATATTTTTAGCTATTTTTGACTGTACTGTTAACTTTAAGATTTCATAACTGCTTTCCACAAAAAAAGAATACTTAGGATACTACACAGTACATCAGCTTACCTCCATCACAAGCAATTGGAGCAGAAGCCTCAGACAAGATTGCTGGATTAGCTGGATTTGAAGAAAAGGCAGTCTGAGCCTAAAAGGAAAGAAACTCACATATGTTATTGTGTATAAGAAAAAATAAATCTTTATTATGCAAGCAGGAGACTCAATATTTTGTTGTTTCTTGTACATGCTAGTTACCATTCATCTTGAAGTAATGAAGTCAATCTTTTTATGTAAAATAAATAGCTTCAATACAACATGCTGTAATAGTATCAAAACTACTTTGGCAGATCAACTCACATCTTCCTCAGAGACAAAGCTACAGTGATAATGCAGAAAGGCTTTCCTGTCAACCTGTTCTGTTTATGCTATCAAGCAAGTTAAAAAACCTTAAAGGAAACATTACCTTTGTCCAACAAAGCTTATAACTAAGTTTTAAGGTACAACCTTTGGCAGAGTGTTTTTGCAATTACGTTTTTCAGCTGGACAGCAGCAGTTTTACTTCTCCACACCATTTACAGACATTATTAGTGAGATCCATAGTTCTTCTCAGGTGTCAAGTTCCACACAATCCAATGCTATTAGTATAATATCTTCTGGAAGAAATGGACCTTCCAAGATGATTTTTCTACAGCACTACAGTGCCACTACAGTGAACACATAAAGCCTTATTTCTGTATTGCTGACTGGCTTACTTTACCAAGTTCTCTTGTATTTGTGAGTCAGTTTCCTTCCTTCTCAATACCTCGGCTTTATTTTTTGGCCTTATGTGTTCATGACCAGTGAAAAACACAGCCTTAGAGAGGCCTCTTAAGCATGATGGAAATAGCTATCCCAATAACTTTCCTGAGGTGGAATGTCAAAGGTGTGTGGGGGTGGGAAATTACCCAATGCATAGTGAAACATTATGCTGAACAGGACACATAAATTATCTAACACAACATAACAGTAAAATTACTTCATGATGTTAAGGAAATGCTTAAAAATAGAAGAGTTCTTAGTCCTGTACACTCCAGGAAGTTGTCTTTAAAAAAAGGTTTCACAGCAAGAATGAGTCATTATTTAGCAATATCACATGTGTTTAGAAGCACGGGCTTCAACTCAAATGATGGACAAAAAGAGCAGGTTAGAATAATATTTAATGTAACACGTCTGTTTGTTTTAGCCAGCAGTCATTTGAATCTTACTCATTCATTGCAGATACAGACACAGTCTTTCAGCACTCTGCCCCTTTTTCTCCTAAGAATGTTCTCAGACTTATTTAAAGAGACAGCATTTTTTAATGCATTTTTTGGGAGAAGGAAATAATTTAGCTCTTTATGCCAGAAGGTCAAGGGAGGTGATTCTGCCTCTCTACTCAGCCCTTGTGAGACCCCACCTGGAGTGCTGTGCCCAGCTCTGGGATCCCCAGCACGGGAAAGACGTTAGAGCAGGTGCCAAGGAAATGATCACAGAAGCAATCAGAAGGGTGGAACATCTCTCCTGTGAGAAAAGGCTGAGAGAGTTGGGATTGTTCAGCCTGGAGAAGCGAAGGCTCTGGGGAGGTCTCACAGCAGCCTTCCAATACTAAAGGGAGTTTGTAAGAAAGATGCTGACAGACTGTTTACCAGGGCCTGTTGCGAGAGGACAAGGGGTAAAGATTTTTAACTAAGAAAGGGTTAGATTTAGATTTAGACCAGATATGAGGAAGAAAATTTTATAAAATGAGGGTGGTGAAGCACTGGAACAAGCTATCCAGAGAGGAGGTAGATGACCCATCCTTGAAGACATTCAACATCAGGTTGGACTGGGCTCTGAGCAAAGTGATGGAGTTGAAGATGTCCCTGCTTGTTGCAGAGGACTTTTACCCAAACTATTCAGCGATTCTATGAAATGTATCAGTGAAAATGGAATGGCTTAATGATTACATTTATTACAAATTTCAGCTGTAATGTACAAACTCTAGCAGTTGGTCAATAAAGGGCTAAAAGTGCACATTCTTTGCTCCAGGCTATTAATTTTTTTAGTTCAGCATTACCAGACTGTAGATAAAGGACTGTGGTTAGATAAGAACAATGGAGTGGGCAGATATGACAAGGAGAAATCCCAACATAGCACTCACAACTTCAAACGCCCCACCCCACACATACAGACACAGATGAGACAAGGCACTGCATTTCAGGATAGCACAGGAGAGTTAAGAGGCTGTTCTTGCAGTTTCCTTGACTGCTTCCCAATGAAAACACCAAAGACAGAAGTAGCAGCCGCCATAAAACATACTATAACTCCTTGCTACTGTCTAAACAGAGAAGGAATCCAAGTTAGGTTCAGGGAAAAGTAAAATGCTGAAGAAAGCAAGGAAACTCCTTGTGAAATACATCCATTCTGTCAAAGTCAAACTTCTCAGAGAGTTTTTAATCCATTAAAGGGTTTTTCATTATTTTGTTTTACAGATATTTTTTATTCCTCATCATGCCTAATAATAAAACTACCAATATTCTAAAACATACAGGGTTTTGCACAAAGGTGATAATCTTGGATGTAGTCTGAGAACTGGTCACTACGACAAAACAGCTGGAGGACAAGTCTGATTCCAGACAGCATTAAGACAGCCAGCACTTTTTTTTTTGTGCTCAAAAGCTTTCTGCCATGGATTTAGACACTGGGAATGAGATGCAGCAGATGTATTGATGCCATGATGATTTTTTGCCTTTTCCTTTATACCCTTTTTATATAGCTTTTATGTATTCTTAGTCTTTTAGTTCACATACTTGTAATTCTGTAAGTCTGATAACTTAGTTTAGACCTAATATTACGTTAAGCCAGGAGACCAAACATCCTGGAGGCCTTGCAGCCTAACAGAAAGCCCTATGTTATCCTGAGAAACCAACATCCTCCCTAGAACCTCCTGCAAACTAAGACAGGCCCATCCAGGGGGGATTCCTCGGGATGGGAGGTCCATTCAAGTCTCCCATTGGGGAGCCTTCGATAGATATGTTAATTTGCAAGGCCTATAAATTGTATATGCCATCTATCGTGGGTGTGCATTTCGGGGCATTCCACCTGGACAAAGTGGTACACCTCTGAGGATCCTTAAATAAATACCGAGGTAAAAACCCCTTTTCCCCTTAACCATGTCTGGCTCTTAATTTTTAGATAAGGGAAAGGCAACATATTAGTTTAGTAGTCAGAGTCGAAGTATGTGAAGAGACTATGTTTGTCTACTTAAGATCATGTATCTATACTTCAAGAAACCCAAACATATCAACATATTAAAGACAAATGAATATATAAACCAAAATAAATATATTCAGGTGGCAAAATAAGCATTAATCATATTAGATCAAGCTAAAAAGGAAACAGCTTGTCTTTTCCCTTTCACAGTGAGGTGGTAAAACAAGTTTTAAAGTACAATAAGTCTCCCCTTTCCTGGATTAAATATCACCAGATATATTATTGTCATCAAAATTCATCTTTTTTAAAGTCCACCATACCTGAATAACTTTGTCCACCTTCAGATCTTCCAGGGAAGGATAGAGAGACATTTTGATGAAGTCTTACTGGGTAGAGGGCAGACTGAAAAAAAAACAAATAGGAAAGCAAACAAACAGAATTAGCTCTCAGATATTTACTGAGATTAACTCTTTAAAACTTTTTTAAAAAAATTAATTAACCAGACTAAGTGCTAAATAAGTGTTCTGTGACCTGCCAGTCAGCAGTAAAGATACCTGGCAGTACAGATAAATTCCATTAAGACTACCCATTTAATCTGTTATCAATAGCAGCCTTTGGCTAATAGGCTTTATTTAATACACTTAGCACTGTCAAAGTTTAGGTCTCAATAATGAGAAAACCTACACAGAGAAAAACATTTCACAGGAAGCAGAGAGAGACTTTTAGGAGGCCAAGATGCAATTATGATGACGGTTAAGAGGAAAAATCTAAAAAAACCCTCCTCCCAACTGGGACAGTATTTTATATACAACTGCACAAGCTTCCACTCTGTTGTCCAACGTATTTAAACACTTTCATCACTTCTAATATTCCACTGACCTGCTTTCAGCTGGGATAATGTTCTTCCTAGTGCTGTGTTTTGGATTTAGGATGAGAATAATGCTGGTAACACACTAATTGTTTTAGTCGTTGCTAAATAGTGTTTATTCTAAGCCAAGGACTTTGTAGTTTCTCTTGCCCTGCCAGTGAGAAGGCTGAAGAGGCACAAAGAGAAGGCTGGGAGGGGACACAGCCAGGACAGCTGACCCAAACTGGCCAGAGGGATACCATGTGGCATCAAGCTCAGTACACGAACTGGGGGGAAACCTGGCCAAAGGCATGGGCATTGGTCAGCAAGTAGTGAGCAGTGGCAATGTGCATCATTAGTTTTATATATTCTAACTCTTTTAATAATTTTTTTCTTCATTTTCTGTTGCATTATACTATCTAATTACATCAACCCATGAATTCTCACTTTACTCTTCTGATTCTCTCCCCCAACCCTGCTGGGGCAGGGCAGGGCAAACCAGCATGCAAATTTGCGGTGCTTAGTCGCCAGCTGGGGTTAAATCATGAGATCCAGCAAGAAGCCACTACAGAGAACTGGCTTCCCATGTCCATTTGCAACACATTAATTGCAGCAAGAGACTTGTACAAACTAGGAAGGTTCAGTCAGTGAAGAGTTTCAAAATACAGGCATTCCAGGTTGGCTCTCATGTGATGTTGGTAGAGCCCTGTGACAACTTATCAGGAAGTAATAAAAAAAAAAAAAACAAGGGGAAAAAAATCCTCAGGAAAAAAAAAACAAAACACGAACCCCACTTCACATGTTATTCTAAGGCATCATGCTGACATCCAGCTCTGCTAGAACCAGTCACCTGAGGCTTCAGGAAATCCCATTTTTCAAGAGCTCCTTCACTCACTCTCTCACTGAAATCAGCTGAACTTTTGAAACAATCAATAAAACATTCCACATCAGTATGTGGGAACATTTTAATGAGAGAAATGGAGAGGGACAGAAACAGAAGACAACAAAATGTAATACAGTTTTGCAAGTTACAGAAGGCACTGAGAAGACAGTTAAAACAGAAGCTTTATTAAAAGTTTTTGGTTTGAGGATTCATTTTCTCATCCAAAGAAAAGAGGTTCTTATAAATGTAGCAATTCAGCAAAAATTTCAGACTAAAAGTGACCATCGCATAAATCCTTGAGCTATTGCTTCTTTAAGTGCAGATATGAAGTCAGTTTCTAAATGAACACCACACGCAGAGATGCCTAATGTGATACTGCAGTAACACAATAGACATCTCTTCATATTACACTAAGTTCATCGACAGCTTTTATGCTTGTTCAGCAGTGCCCGACAGCTCCAGTATCACGTCAAACTGCAATTAAAACTTCAAAAATGCACGCCCCAAATGTGACAGAGATCTAAACTGTAAACACATGGCCTGTTATATTACCATAATTAATTGCTACTGACTGTTTTGATTAATTGTTGCAATTCTACCAAACATAGTTAAAGCCTGGAAACTATAAATAAAACACATTTAAGGCCAGTTTGAAGTTCTGCTTTAATCCAGCACTGACCTGAAATGAAATGCTTTTGCTCACCCAAAATGGGTAATAGCAAACGTGGTAATAGCAAAGCCCTTGGTCAAGTTAGTGGTTCCTGGATGCTCCACTCTGCTGCTCACACACAGCATCAGACTCGGCATCTCCTCATGTGCCACAGCTGCACTGGTAGATTCAGGTGCTGGCCCAAACACTGGCACATGTCCAAAGTCAGCACACCCCTGGCAGCAGGCAGGAAAAGAGGGCAAGCCAAGGACAGTTCCCAAAGGAGTCACCCCATAGCAGGGCAACGAGGGACACAACAGCAGCACTTGGCAGTTGGTGGTAATCTCTGGCATCCACAGAGTAGCAGAGCACAGCACAGAGAGTACTGGCTCCCCTGTCCCAGTGACCAACTTCCATGGTACACCCTGGCCAGCTTTATTTCTCCTCCCCAGACCAGTCTCTGCATGCAATTACTTGGTTACGTTTGTCACAGACCAACAACCTCAACCTTCCTCTAGTTTATAAAGAAGAGCACAGGGCTTTCTGTAGAAAAGCATTAGCAAAGATAAACGTACACTAGTTTTCAGATTACGTAAGGCAACACTCCAGAAGTTTATCCTGCCCTTTGACAACCTCCTCAGTCTCCCCTCACCAGCCAAGGGTTAACAAACTCAAGTGTTTGTCAACAACGATCTGCTGCACTGGCTCCCACATCATAACCTACCAGTTCCAGGTTTTGGTTTTCCAACTACATAGCCAAAACAACAGTCACCACTGTAACTGCATTCAGTGAGCTCATAACTTTGCATATGATACTTTCAGTTTCTGCAAAGGCAGCTGTAACACAAATACCGCACATTAGATAACGCAAGAGCCACAAGATCACTGTGTTTAGTCAAAAATAAGATTTTTCAGTAACACTTGCCACTGTCAGGGACCAGCAGCAACTGCCAGAAGAACTTGTCCACGACTTCTGTGCAATGTTATTCACAGTACAAACATGAATTTCAGCTGGTGCTGTAGCAGCTTTAGGCACTGGGGAGTGGTACCAAAAAATGTGGTACCCAAAAAACTATAACCTCCTCTTCTCTCGTAAAGATCTACACCAACATCAGACTCACCTTCCCCGACCATTTCCATACTTCCAGGTACTGTGGGGAGACCAAGCGTTTAGGAAAGCAAAAGTCAAAACCAAAGGAAGAGCATGGGGCAGGAGCTGTAACACAGCTGGGGACCACTCAAAACCTGGCAGTAAAGACTTCTCCCCACTCTTCAGTACACTTGGCAGGAAAGTCTGACCGCCACTGCCAGCAAGTCCCACTAAGCAGATCCTGTTTGCTGAAGGGAAGTGCCGGGCTACCGATCGGAGAACTAAGAAAGGCGTCACTCGTGACACCCTGAGCCTGCCAGCAGGAAGTCTTGAGGTGGGAGTGATCCCGCACTGCTTTCGGTGGCGTGCCTGGGAGGAGACGGGCTTCCCGACGCATTCTCCGGGTCGGAAAGAATAAACACAGGATAGGACGATCCTGCTAAAGCCCACTCTGGCAGCTTCTAGTCACTGCTGTCTTTGAAAGCACCGGCAGCCAAAACTGTGGGAGGGAAAAACAAAACCAAAACAAAAAAAGCCACCCCCTATGTCTTCCTCCTGTGGCCCGTGGAAAAATTCCAGCCGGCCACAATGTTGGCACCTATACCGGGATACTGGTTGCCACTTGCCAGAAATTAGAAGCTTACGCACCCCAACATTCATCTTTAAAGAAGATCCAGGACAACACCTCCCGAAGGTCAGGCTGAGACATCATGAACCAAGGAACGGTTTACGTAAGACACGATCTCCACTAATAACTCAGTATTTCCCTTCTGATACATATCTAATTAGCCTGGGAGCAATTGTCCTCATTATCACCGAAACCTGCTGCCTCCATTTCAGACCTGAAGCAGGGCTCGCCTGCCTGAAAAGGCCCGTCGTATCACCCCACCGCCGCAGCACCTTTCAGCCCGTCTCAAGAGAAGTTAACACAAGTGTCCGAGCCTCCCCCGCTCAGTGGCCGCGGAGCCGCAGCGGAGGCCCGGAGCCGCTCCCAAACCCATGAGGCGGACACAGTCACACAGGGCCTCATCCACTCGCTGCTTTCCCTGTCCGCGGGCGGAGGAGCCCCTCGGGCCGGCAGCACCCCGAGCCCGGCCGAAGCCTTCTCCCCGGCCGGCTGCAGGGAGCGGCGGCCCCGCAGGAGCACGACACGGCTCCGCGGCTGGAGAGAGGACCAACACCGCCCTCGCAAGCGGCACAGCGGGGCCGCCTNNGGTGGCGGTGGCGGAACTAGCCCGCCCCGCGCATGCTCCGGCGGCCGCGGGGAAGGGGCCGGGACCGGGGCCCGGGTCGGGGTCGCTGGGTTTGGCCGCTGGCAGCTGTGGGGCGGAGGGGAACGAGCGGGGTGGCGGTGGCCTTGCTCCCCTCTGGCCGCTTGTTTCACGTAGAATCGTGGTATCATCAAGGTTGGAAGCGACCATCAACATCATCCAGTCCAGCTGTCCAGCCGGCACTGCCGCTGTAACCACTGAAACACATCACCCAGCGCCAGATCCAGACGCCTCTTAACACATCCAAGGATGGTGACTCCGTCACCTCCCCGGGCAACTTATTCCAGTGCCTGACTGACCACTCTAACAGTGAAAAATTTTATTTAATATGTAACCTGAGTCTTCTCTGTTTCAGCTTAACGTCATTGTCTCTGGTCACCTCCCTGCAGGCATGGCACAAGAGACCGGCCCCCACCTCACCACAACCTGTCAGGGAGCTGTAGAGACTGATGAGATGCCCTGTCAGGCTCCCCCTGAGATTTCCTTGGTTTTGTAGGGCTTTAGACTCATTCGTTTGCTTTAATTGGTTGACAGCTTCATGGAGAAAAAAGTACGATTTTCGGATCGTTTTCATCCTTTTTTTTTTTCCCTGCTGTAATAAAGCGCGCTGCACCAACAGCCCCATGTCTGCCTTGTTTTGCGCGTCTGCCGTGGATGGGTGAGCTGTGGCACACCAGGGCCGGAGACCACAGACCACATCACCGTCCAGCACTGGCCTGAGCCTTCTCCCACGGGCAGGCGTCAGAAGCAGAGGTTTTATCCTGGAGAGGCTCCCCCGTAGACGCTACGGTGTAAAGTGTATCGGCAACGGAGAAATCCCAGAATATGCTCGGAAAGAGGCTTTCATAAGTCAGTTACCATAATTACCCCCATTTGCCTTATTTAGAGTGTGAGCTTCTCTAGCATCAATTTTCGGTCTTTCCTTCTTCCCTACAATTCTTTGCCTGTTCTCAAATCTTGTTCATCATACAGATAATTAAATGTGCTAAGAGCCTTAGAGCTTCTCTTCACCTAAGGATCCAGAGTGTTCAGTAGAGTAGTTTAGCAGTCCTCCAGCACCTAGGAAGGAGGTCTGCTCCCCGCTACAGTCTCTTTCCGCTGTCCTCAGCCAGTCCCAGCAGCTGTCTAGCTCTTCTGAGGGAAAGCTTAAATCATTACCCCGGTAGAAAACAAATCCACCAAAATAACATGAATGTTTTTCTGCTGGTTAGTGAGCCATACTAGCAATAAAAGGCTCTATCAAGCACAAGCATGAGCCGGAGCAAGGGAGTGTGTGGCTGGAAACGGGAGAAAGGAGGAAGAGGAAGGAGAAATGGGATTGAGAAGGGAGGGTTAGTTCCGGCACTAACAGGCCGTTTCATCATTTGAGCTGTCTGCGTAATCATAACCTTAGTTAAGCTAAACAGAAATTTTGTTGCAATATATGTTTTTCTGTTGTTGTTACAGTATATATTCTAGTTCTTGATTCTCTCCAGTTGCCAGCATCTTTGGTGAGCCCCACAGGGACTGGGGTAGCAGCCACAGCAGTTCTGAATACAGAAGAACAGCAACTCTACAGTTGCTCAGGAGGCTTCTCTTTTGATATCCAACAATCGGTCAGACCTGGAACCTTCCTGTGTGCCACCACCTGAACCTTTGCCTACTGAGTCATGCAACTATGGATCATTAAACATATATGAAGTGAAATCTTTGACTTAGGGTATAAGTTCACAAAAATCCTGTGTTACATGTCTTCTGGGCCAGGAGGAAGGGAGGGAATCTAGCTCTGGTCTAATAATGACAGATGATTACTACTTTAGGAGTGCTAAATTTTCTGTGTAGCCAAAGGAGATTTTAACATAAGTGAAAGTTTTAAAACTGTGTTCTCAGACCAAGTGTGTAACTCTTCATCCTGAAATGAGCTTGGTACAGCGAAGCAAGCCCTGGACCCACCCTGTAGAATGAAGAGCACTGTAGTGTTCATGCAGCATGGAAATTGCAGGTGTGTGCTTGACAGTTTTCCAGGTCGTGCAATTCTGCTGGGTGCCAGTGCTGACAACTGAAGGGTGGTGTTTTCTTTTGGTTTGATGTTGAATCCTCCTCTCATTGCAAAGACCTTTTTCTCCAGAAAGCTCGGTTGTTATTTGCTGTTTTCTGCATTACTTTATCTCTTTGTGGTCTTCCAAGGTAGCCTGCTGTTATCCAGTGAGCAGCCTTTTTCTGTGGACGTCAGACCTGCACTGTCAATGGACCTTCCCTGATTTTACCCACAAGACTGGAATGGGTATTCATTTTCTTTATGATGATGTCCTAGCCCAAACACTTGGTTCCATATAATCTATTACTTGTTGGGCGTACTGCATGTGCACTATTACAGATCTGTAATCTAAGAACCAGCAAAGTCCAGGTTATGGTCAGTAGCTCTGGCGCCATGTCCACCTGTGGGACACCCCCCTTGGTATCAAAAGTGAATCTTATCATCCTTATCTCCCAATATACCATGAAACATGATTTCAATAAAGATTTCAAAGAACTGTATAAGGCTGCTTCTTCTCCTTCTTGCTTAGGAGCAGCAATTGGACAGGAAAAGATGCACTTTGTACTGAAAAGCTTTCTCAAAATTGTTGTTCATTTAAATATAAGAACAAAACATAGCAAACTAGAAAGATAATTACTGAAAAATGGGTATGTGTGCAACTAGTGCAGTTTGACATGTCTCAGGGTCCTCATCCTTCAAACACACTGACCAAAGACAATTCCAGCTACTGGTCTAGTCTTGTTTCCTTCCCAGGGAAACCAAATCTTGGAAGGGGGTGGCACATGCCTCAGTCACTCTGTGACATGAACTGAGCACCTGGGACAAGGCAGATACTTCTGTGCCCTGGAGTTTGGAGGGGAGCAGAAGAAGGGATGGGCCAAATCTTCCTAAGAACTCCCCTGAGACTGGGGAACTCTAAGGAGTCAGAGGTGAATTGCCCAAATAAATGGCTCTAGATTAGTTCATGAGGTATGTTCATCGATTGTTTGAAAGAAGGGGAACAAATGGCCAAGTTATTAGACTTTTCATGTTGAAATTACAATACCCATGGGCAAGTGGGATAATTTTCCATTGTCACTGTACTCTTTGTTTTTTGCTGGTCTACTGCCAACTTTCAAAGAATAATAGAAACCACCTACTGATCGGTATCAGTCTCAGCTGTTGCAAAAATTTCAATAAAATTATACATAATTATTACTGAAAAATTCACATTTCTCCTTTGAAGCTGGAAACAGGTTGTACTTCCGTTTGTAAGGAAGCTCTCCACCCATTCCACAATGAGACATTATTAATGGTCACTCAAAACATGTACAAATGTCAGCACTGGAAACAGAATAATTGTTTTGAGGTGGTTCCATACCTGGGTAGTTATGAAGGAGTTAAGGGGTCCTGCTCTAAGGCAGGTGCAAGGAGTGTCCAGACATGTTGTTTGTATTTCTGGAACAAGCTCTCCCCAAACCAGCTTAAGTAGCTGTGGGGCTGCTTTGCACTGAGCTGTGCCTCTGGACTTCAGGTACGAGATTTTTTTGTACTTTCTGTATGGAAACAAGAATTACAGCATAAACCCCTGTTATGCACAAGAGATTACATTACAGGAGCTTTGCCCCAGTAAGATACTTAGCATTAGAAACTGCTGGGTCACTTTGTTCCTCATTCTCTGTTCATATTTTTTTTATCTTGCCTTTTAAGGGCATTATAACACATTACTTTCACTGTGCCCTCCTCAGCCCATGGGGTGGATGGCACTCAGTGAGTGATTTTCCATTCACTTGGCAGTTTCATGCCTGATTTCCTGTCTACTATTCAAACTCCACTCTAAAGATGGAAATACTAATGTTGTCACCATCCTTTCTAAGTAACACTCAAACGTCTGAGTGCTGTTCAAACAGTTGCTCATTTATTTTCTTTCCTAATTCCTGGGATACAGACAAGGAATTCAGGCACTCAAGTTGAATATGCTCATAATGCATTATTCTGAGCCTCAGTTCTACAAACTCATATTTCATGCTTGTGGGAATACAGGAGATATTTTGTTAAATCCCCACCTTCCTGACTTCACCATGGTTGTGTGCACCCAACACTTCTGCAGATTAAACCTACAGCCTCTGTGGGGCAAATAGAAAATGAGCAAAACACAGGAACTGCTTGTGGAGAGCCCAGAGAGGGAAGTTATTTGTCATTGCAGGAGGGCTCTGGTGCAGAGGTGAGAGAAGCATCCAGCTTCACAGCCTGACAGTCCAGGGCATGAGCAATACAAGGTTCCCCTCTCCTCCTCATTCATTAGACACCTTCCAGCCTTTGCAACAGATGAAGAGGTCCTACAAACAACAGGCTCCTTCATAAGCCAGTCCTAGGAGACAGGAGACATGAAAGAGAGCCAAGGAAAGGGTGGATTTGAGCTTTACACAGGCAGGTGGGAGGAGTGACTGTGCTTTTCCCATGCCTAATCCCCAAGTGGGATTTTGCTGGAAAGGATTTAAATAACGTGAACAGTTCTTTCCTACCTCTGATGACCATGTTTCATGGTTTAAATAACTAGATTCTTTGTTTTCATATTGTGAAGATTAGATAGGCGTAGCAGAATAAGGTGTATATTTCACAGTAGCTGTAATTTTTTCTGTTTAAGTGTTTCCCCAGGGATTCAATGTCTTTTCCATTCTCCTGGGATGTCTAAATTAACATTTTATACATTCACGTTGGATGCATTCTGGTTCAGGCCAAGGTTGTGGTCTAATTTAGGTGATATTCCATGGTTTAGAAGCAGCGTGAAGCCAGACAAAAAGACAGATCCCTCTGTCCTCAAAATAATGGAATCACAGAAGGTTTTGGGTAGGTGTGGTTGATATGACCTTAAAGATCATAGCATTTCAAACTCTAGACCAGGTTTCTCAAAGCCCCATTCAACCTGTCCTGGGCACAAGGGCTTGTGGCAGGTACAGCATGAGGAATATGAGCTCTGATGCCTCAGTGGGAGCCTGGCTCTTTGTCTTGAAATGCCACCAAAGATAAAGAGCAGACATCAGCCTCTGGGATGGGGTGGTGGGACAGAGGTGGACAGTTCTCTTGAGTTGCTCTGGCTACTGGGGCTGTAACCACTGGCAGAAGAGGCAAAGGAGAGCTGAGGCCAAGAGCAGCTGCTCCAGCAAGGCTCACTAGTGGCACCTGTTGGAGAATTTTTATGGCACCTCGAGGTGAATTAAACAATATAAAAGAAGGAGTTAATGAACAATGCATTGGGCAGAGTCCCATCACAATATGTGATTTTACATGGGATTGGCAAAGACGTATCATGAACAGATTCCTTATATACACATCACCAAATCCAAGATTGTTTGCGCGGGGCACCTCAGCCTGTGGATCCACCCCTCACCCAGCTCTGCTGCCCACAGTTTCCCCCTGAGCTTGGATCCCTGAGCGCTCGTATTCCAGGATGGCTTCAAGATAAACCTGAGACTGTTTCTTATCTCCTCACCAAGTGAAACTTCACCCCCTTGGAAGGAGTCTGTTTTGCCTCTGGCATTCCTGCTTCCAGCCAGTTTAACCCCTCCTTGCCCTCCATGCCAGATCCTTCCTCAGTCACAAATTACCACTGCTGAACAGTTAAAATTAGAATTTCCCTTTTATTTTTCTCACCACTGGAAGTCTTTAGACCAAGCCAAAAATTTTGGGGGAGACTGTCATGGGAATTTGAATTGCTGTGAGCAATCAGGAGATGGCTCATCCAAAGGCATGTGTTGTTGTTGGCAGAGTGCCCTTACTTTTCTGGGGAGCTGTCTCCACGCTGACTCAGCAAGTCAGATGCTTCCCGTAGCTCCAGGAGTGGTTTTTGGCAGTCTGCCACTGCATTTCTGACTACACCAAACCTGTTTAACTTATGAGACCAGTCTTGAGCTATATAACTACAGGAGCACAATGTTTGTTTGTTAAAAAAAGAAATAAATTCTCCCCATTGGTAAATTAACCAGCTGTTTAAATACCTCTGTCTTTTACCTTGTGTTTTGTCTTTATCTTCTCGTTCTCTGCAACATCTGCTTGTCACGCCTCTTCCATCAGATTTTTCCAATGCTACCATGTTCTTTTTGTGGTTCTCTGTTTTAATTTTTGTCTTTCTACCTGTGGTTTGTCTTTTCAACTGCAAAGCAAAGCTGTAAGCGGTACATCTCCAATGTTTGCTTATTTAAGTTAAAAATAATATAAAAACATATGGAAAGAACCAGGTAAAATGCAGTATTACAGCAGTTCTGGTAGTGGAAAATTAATATTACTTGTTAAACAGGAGCACACAGATTTATTTTTTTCAAATTAGCCACCTGCATTCAGTTACAATTCAATTTTCTCAGGCTAGAGGGCTGATTCACATGCAAAACCAGTGGGCTGTGTTTTGGACAGTTTATTTAGTCCTATTTTCATCTCTTTTAAATCTAATTTGGACAGTTGAACAGCCTTATACTTTGAAGCTGGTTTCATATTATATCTGTTATACCACCATACCTTCTTTTTCCTTTCTTTTGCACAATGAAGACATTGTTCACTGCCACGGTTCCCTTTCTTCAATAAAACAAGAAAATGAAGAAAATTTGGCTCATAGAGGTATGATCATGAAGAGGAATGTATCACAGAAAAGAATTGAAGTGATGACTGGCAGATTTCTGCTGCAGTTTGGAAAGGTACTCACTCTTCTATCTTGGCTTGTATCATCCAATAAATATTGTATTATAAAAAGTAGAATATAGATGTAGGAAAAAGAAATCTTCAAGTAAATCTTGAAGTAGAAGTAGTAATAGAAGGAGATGTATTTTCCCTTGGAAGAGTAAAATGTGGCTCAGTTGCATAACTGCGTGCCCCACACTTCTACTCCTTTGCATTTTGCACAGTCCAGTGAAGCTCAGATCTCCATTAAAAAACATATTTATATACAACCATTCTTGGCAAAATTTTCCATACCTTGGCAACAGGCTTGCATAAATCCACCAGGGATTGTCTCAGCGAACAACAGAATGATTCCTGTGTTCATGTGTAGATCAAAAAGAAAAGTAGAAAGATTCTGAAACCAGAGAACACTGTTTGAGGAAAGCTGTGCTGATGACCTCCCCCATTTGGAGGCTGTGGATCCTTTCCAGCTGCATTGTTAGTCCAGCTTCTCCGTTTTTCCCAAACTTCTGGAGACTTCTCCAATCCCAACATGGCCTAATAGCTGTTGAAATCATCATCATGGGGAAGTCAATGGTGGTTTCCAACTATTGTTGGCTTCTATGTCCCCTTAGACCTGTAGTGGCCATCACGGAGAGAAAAGTCCCCCCTGTAACTACAGGTGCCAAGCTGGCTCCCAGCCAGAATGTCATCTTGCCAGTAAGGTGCTTATTTCCTTTCACATTGGAGTGATGGGTTGTCCTCGCACAGGTGGAAAGGAACAAAACGAGCACAAAGCCAACCCCACAGCAACCTGATGTGAGGTTTGCCAAAGTGGACCAAATCCAGACTGCAGGACCAGAGCGATTCCAGCACTTGCACAGAGAAGTTGGAAATAGCTGTAAACAACAGAGTGGTTCTTAAGGTGCCACCCTCTTGCGGAATAGATACGGGTGGCACTGAATCTCTGTGGCTTCTAAATGCAGATATAGACTGAATTGTGAGTGTGAGGAGGGGACATGAAGTACTTGTTATGAATGTATGATGTAGGTTTAAATCAGCCCTTGCCTATTGCCCAGGCCTCTGGCAGCAGGCAGTAGTTGTATTGAGGTGGCCAGCACCCCAAAATCCACTCTGATTTGCAAGTTCTTTAATAATGGCTGACTCGGTCTATTATAAAATGGATTATTTTTTAATAGACACAAAACTAACAGACATAAGACTTGAACAGACTATTACTACACAGGGATAAGACAAAAAGGAATTACTTGTATTCACATGTGGAGTTAAAGGTACCATTAAAATTACAGCTAGAAGAAATGGTATATCTTAGGACTCAATGTTTCTTACCATCCAATTCTTTGATGGAGTACACATTGAGAAATCCTCCCTCTCAATCCTCGGGGAAGTGACCTGAAGTTGCACTTTGCTCCAGGGAGAAATCTTCTCACATGTTCCCAAAGAAGTGTGTAAGAGACTTCTGCCTCTGTGATAAATGTGTGGGCTTTTATAGACATAAGAACTGTGTCTTTTGGTCAAGAATATTTCTTTCATCTCTTCCCACATTTTCTTTGCAGACTAAGATCTTGATTCTTAGCTGTGGGCCTGAGCCCTTTTGGCACCAGAGATACCCCGTGCTGGGCCTGTGACCTGCCCGAGTTCTCTCTTGCATATGCACCAACTATCTGTGGTAGAGAGGGGGTAGACCTGTCCTGCCACAGTGCTACACTTAATGGATGCCTAACTCAGGAAATGAATCATATAATCATAGAATGGTTTGGATTGGAAATGAACCTTGAACAACATCTAGTTCCAGCCCCACTGCCATGGGCAGGAACACCTTCCACTGGGTTACTCAGAGTCCCATTCACCCTGGTCTTGAACACTTCCAGGCATGAAGAGTCCACAAACTCTCTGGGCAACCTGTTCCAGTGCCTCCCCAACCTCAGAGCAAAGAATTTCTTCCTCAGATCTAATCTCAATCTACCTCCTTTCATTTTAAAACCATTACCCTTTGTCTCATCACTATGTGTTTGTGCAAAAAGTCCTTCTCCTCACTTCTTGGCAACCCCTTTTTACGTACTGGAAGGCTGATAGCAAAATAGCAACTAATAAGCTACTGGGAAGTGCACCTCTTTAAAAGGGAGGGATGGAGGGATGGAGGGAAGGAAGGAAGGAAGGAAGGGAGGAAGGAAGGGAGGAAG
>VZTN01003832.1:24599-61446 GCA_013400515.1 Erpornis zantholeuca
AAGAAAGGAAGAAAGAAAGGAAGAAAGAAAGGAAGAAAGAAAGGAAGAAAGAAAGAAAGAAAGGAAGAAAGAAAGAAAGAAAGAAAGAAAGGAAGAAAGAAAGAAAGAAAGAAAGAAAGGAAGAAAGAAAGGAAGAAAGAAAGAAAGGAAGAAAGAAAGAAAGAAAGAAAGAAAGAAAGAAAGAAAGAAAGAAAGAAAGAAAGAAAGAAAGAAAGAAAGAAAGAAAGAAAGAAAGAAAGAAAGAAAGAAAGAAAAAGAAAAAGAAAGAAGGAAAGATATCAGCAGCAGAAAAGCGAAGGGAAGCAAAGTGAACAGAAGGTGCCATTACATTCCCTGCTCCATCTGCTGGAGCAGCCCAGAACAGCTTGTCTTGTTCACCCAGACAATTTGATTGCAGCTATCTTCTCCTGGCTTGTTACCTAACTACCTTTATTCAAACAATTATTTGGTAGCAGTGAGCTGCATCACTTTTGTAATCACATCTGAGATTTGATCTCTCCCTGTTAAGTGTTTTAGCACCTGCAATTGAGTGTTTAGCTGTAACAGGATAATGTAGAAGTTTCGGTTTTTTTATGAGATGATACGATGCAACTCAACTCCAGAGTATAAAAAAAAAAATTGCTTTAATAAGATGCAGTTTGATGCACTGGGTGAGTGGTAATAACTTCTCATGGTTTATTTTACAGCCATTTCCTTTTCCTGCTTGGGTTCCCATATCAGTTCTCTTTTGTCTCCACTTTCATAATTCCTCTCTTTATCGTTTCTCTCCTGCAATGCTTACAAAAGTATTGCAGAAATATAAATTGCAATAATAAATCATAATATTTTCAATTATTCTCTTGCATAAGTCATAATATTCTCAATTGCTACTTTAATAATAGGTTTATTAGTTCCCTTTTCTACAGTTTTAAGGAAACTGGTCATGACGGAACAAAACATATTATTAAAATATTTTCATTCAAGTAAAGGATAGTATTTCTGATTGAGATTTAGTTTCTAATGCTCGATATTGGAGGGAAGATAGTGGCAGTGTAAGTCCCAAGTTTGATAGGAAGGTTACCAAACTTTTAATTGACATTATTAAAGAGAAAAAAAAAAAAAGAAAAAATAATCCCAAATGAACAGATATGATGCACGTAAATCAAGTTCATTATCTGATATCTAAGCACATTCAGAGGATACTCTGAGATAAAGATGGAAATATTAACTTGGTCATTAGAGGAAATATCTGTCCCTACTATTATTTAAATGCTTGGGGGCAATTGTCCTGAAACATTATGCAAACAAACCCAGTTTCCAAGCCTGTCCAATTTTATATCCCATCAGTGTTGATTATCCTAATGTAAATGCAAGGCATTGTCTCTGCATAGTGCTTCACCATGAAAAAATTACAGGGTCAAATATATCATAATAATATCACATTACAAAAGAATTGTGTTCTACAATCAACATACAATCTACAGAAAATAATTATGATGATGATGATTTTTTTAAATTATTCTTTTTTAAGGAAATATGAGCACACTAATTTCCTGGAGTCAGATGACACACAAATCCTGCAGAAGGCAGAGTATAATGTAGGAAAAACCTGCCCTTTTGACAACCATGACGGTTGTTAAAATAGATCTTTGGAGTGATACTGTAGCAGCATGAATTTATTTTAGATTTTGTAGATCATTAAATAATTAAACTATGGCATAATTATTTACAGGTACTCTATTATAATTTAGGTATACAAGACTTCCACCTATTCCACTGACCCAGGAAAACCAGGGAAAAAGTGAATCCAGCTAGGGATCCGTTGGAATTATTTCTGGAATCACAGTCTCCCTGGGGAAGATGCTCCATTTCTGGCATGATCCCTGGGTGACAGCAGCTGGTTCATGAAGGCAGGCCGGGCAGTGTTGTGCCGTGGTGTGCCATGGTGTGTCAGGTCTGTTGTTGTGAGGGGACACGGCAGCCAGTGTTCTCCTCCCTGTGCCTGCAGCCTTGCTGATGCCTTTCATTTTGCAGACATATGATGGCTGTGCCAAATCAACACTGATGATGCACAAGGACCTTCAATTTCTGGACTGTCCCCATAGCTGTGATGACAGCCATCATTCCTCTCTAAAAATAGATGTTTCTTGTGGCTGGTGAGGAGTAAAGCCTTAATTCTTGTTCTGTTGAACATTTTCAGTCATGCCAGAAAAGCCAGGTTTTCAGCTTGGGCCTCAGAAACCTCAGTGATCTTACCCAGCATATATCCATTTCTTTATAAAAGTGATACTTGATGTAAATACAAAGAAAAATACATAGGCACATGGAAGAAATAATGGTTTTGTTGCATGAAAACAAGAAGCAAATCTGAAGAGAACTGAGTGGCTGCTGTAGAACAAAACTCACAAGTTTTGTCACACAAGGAGGTTTACCAGTAGGTGGTGACATGTAATTATTTATTAGCTGTTTTCTGGCTGCAAAGGTTCTGAGCTACAAGCAGTTTCACTGAGCAACTTCTTGTTGAAGCTTTCCTTTCGTATTGCTCCACCTTTCTGAGATCTCCTTTACAAGTTTCACAGCTGCAGAAGTGTTTCATAGCTGAAATTGCATCTTCTAGCTGTAGCATGTCAGCCTGCTCCTGTTCCATGAACGGCAGGGCTGCCTTCCTTCCCACTGCTGAGCAAAATGCTTGGTTTGTGTGGTTTCAGGGTTTTTTGTCTGTTGATAAAAGAAAATAGCCTAGTTCTTGCAACACTTGAATGAGAAAAAAAAGTTAATTCTTTCTTTGTAGTGTGTACCTCTTACTTACTTCCAGTGAATAAACATGTTTTGTAGTTAGCCATGTGGAAATCTGCTATTTACTGCCAAATGTAACCAGCAGCCTCTCCTAAGTCCATCACACCCTTTTGTGCATTGGTGCTCCCAAGTTATGAAGCCATCCTTGCACAGAAAAAAAATTATTCCCCTCAGCTTGGTCTATCTATTATTTTCTATTAATTTAAATATCATATGTGGGTTGTGACTAATCAAAGCTGTATAAGCTACACCATATGAGATGAAGCTTGGGTTTAGATAGCGAGTTGTTTTGGAGCAGCAGGAGGAAGCAAGCCTTAAGTCTTCTCTTAGGCTTCAGGAATCACCAGAGAAGTGTGCTGGGCCTGTTTGTTTTGTGGGAAGAGTATTGGCTCCATGGAGGCCACAACCCAACTTACTTCACCGGCCGGAGCAGAGGTGATAGATAAGAGTGCTCCTGGCAGCCTCTGCCCACAGCAAGTGGGAGTATCTGGGTGAAAAGTGTCTTGGTGCCCTTTGGGGGAGAGTGGTGCAATGTAACTGTGCATCAGTCTGGACACAGCTCCTGGCCCTGAAGACATGAGCAGACCTCGTGAGGACAGGGCTGCCCTTGCAGCTGGCGTGGGCAGCCAGGCTGAGCTGGAAGCAGCTGCCGAGCGCGCCGTGCTGGGTGAAGTGTCAGCACGCTCTCTTGCCTGCATCCACGTGCTCTTGAGCTGCTCCTTCTGAACTGGTTCTAGCTCAGTGTTCCTCAGAGCTTAACCAAAAGGTCATATTACAGTTGTTAAAAGGTTTTTCACTTCTTTGCTGCTATTTGATGCATTGCTGAGTTCTCGATGAACACCCATGTTCAAACCTGCAGTGACAAAGGCTTGTACATTCAAACACATGCAGTGCTTTTTTCCTGATGGTGTCACTGGCCTGAGTTGAGTCTTAAGCCCAAGTTGTGTCAATTTTTCACATTAATATTCTTCTTACCATTCATGCAAGAAGTTTGCTTCATGAAGCCAAGTCAGTATTTTTTTTCTGACTGCAGCCATAACTCATGTAGGTCACCCTCTCTGGCTGAGTCAAGAGAACCAAACGAGTACACAACACACAATGTGCTGCAGAAAATTTATCTGTCCATCAGTGGGACCACATGCTGCTTGCAATCCCTGCTGTACAAATTGGTGGCAACTGCCTGAATTTTGGCTGTGGGAAATGGTGTGTTTGCCTGAAGAACACCAAAATACCACACCCAGAACATCAGAACACTCTACTAGTGCTGCTGAAAAATCAGGAAAACCTAATGCCCACTAATATAAATAGAAGGAGATTCTCACTTATCATCTGCTATATTTGGTGGAATATCTGTGGCAAGCAAGATTCCTGTTTGCCTTTATCACAAGGACATAAGTCACAGGCTGCAGCCTGTTGTAGTACAAGATGGCTTTGGGACTGTAGATTGACCTATTTAAGATTTTTCCTGAGAGAAAAAGCGATTATTTAAGGTAAATTGCCAAGCAGCTCCTGTACTCTGCCTACACCTGGTTATACTTTTAGTACTATTATATTTGTACAAAGCAGGAAGTGAAAGAAGGTGGGCAGCTCTAGAGACTTTCTTGCTGCTGTTTGCTGGCAGCAGGATGCCATTTATAAATTATGTTATCATCACATTGCAGCACAACAACCCAAAGCACAAAGAGGGAAAAGATAAGTGTGACTGGCAGCTCTGGCTGGGGCAACACAAGATATGGTGAGGAGACACAGGCAACTGTTGCTGGTTTAATGTTATTCCTGTGTGTTGGACACAAAACTGACTAACTTCTGACTTATTTTTTCAGTGTTGTTTGGACAACACATGCGAAAAGAATTAGACAACAATATAATAAAATTATTATTCTAGTTTGGGATGAAGAAGTTACAGAATTAAATCAAAGATTTCACCTAGAACTGAAATTTTCTGTGATGTGAACAAGCAGGAAATGGGAAAGCAAGGTTTTTAAAAAGCAATTATATAATAACAAGATAAATTCAGCTGATGAAAAAGAAGTTTTTATAGGAAAATAAATGAAACACCTGCACTTAAATGAAAATGGGATAGAACACTGGAGCTGGCATGCAAAAGGAGTAATTTTTAGATTAAGGGCAAACCTTGATGTTGTAAATAGAGTTAATTTCTTCAGTATAGTAACTTAAAAATTGCCTCAAATGTAATGGCATGCACACAGTTACTCCATGCCTCACTGCCTGCCCTGATGTGAAGCCATGACAATATTTCCACCTGTCAGATATTCATGTTAATACCTTCAGTGTGGTGTTCAACTGCAACAACAATATGTCCAAATCTTTACTGTTTTATCACACAGATGTAGGGACACCAACAAAAACTGGTACAAAAGTGAGTCTGAAAAACCTTTTAGTTTCTCTCTTAGAAACATACTAGGTCTTGGATGACTAATGAAACATCACTATATCTGAGCTGCCTCCTTGATGGCTCGATGCCAGGTCTAGGAGCAAGCCAAAGTTTGAATTCTCACAAGTCAACAACAGAAAGGAGGAAAAGTATAATGGGAAAATAAAAGGTGATCCAAGGAAGATGAAAAAAGCCCTGAACCAGTGTGGTTGTCTAGATCTACTTTCTTCTCTTTCTTCTATGATTCATTCTATGAGTGTGTGAAAGACCTTTTCTTCCCTCTCTTCCAGAGAAATGTTGTTAGAGGAAGTAAGTCCACCTCCGCAGCCATCCCTTTGCCCAAGAGCTGAAGCCTGCCGTTCCCTCTTGCAGTGGCACACCAGAGCCAGGGCAGTCCACGAGGAGAAGGGAGGGGCAGCAGGCTGGCAGCTGAAGGGCAGCACGGACTGCAGCCGCCGGCTAGCGCAGCCTGCATCTCCCGGACACCGGTCAGTAGCCATTGCATATATTGCTAAACTTGAACTATAAACTGCCACTGGGAAATCTGCAGGATTAATCAAAATACACCTGACTAACCTTCAAATTATCAACTATTACAGGTCTTTGGTTACTTTGGAACTGCTGCTGCTACGTGACATCAGCTCAAGGCCAGACCTGCAACTGTCTGCATCAATCCAGTGGAGCTCTCTGCAGAAAGGTGCCAGAACAGAGAGAGAACAAGCTCTCTCCAGAAATGGTTAATCAATAGCTTGCAAGGTTGACTCAGTGCCATTAGAGACAGTGGTGCGCTCACTGTATATAAATTGTGACCTGTCTTCTGTTTCATTCTCAGTCACCTCTCCTGCCATCCTGGTAGTTACCCATTTTCCACTTGGAAGCTTCTGGGCACTACCAGAAATGTTCCTAGCATCCTGGCTCTTGGGAGCGGCACTAATAGTGTGTTGTGTGTCTTTGTTTCTTCTAGGGAGGAGGAGAAGGTAAGGAACCTATTGTAATTGCATCTCAGTGTGCCTAGCCTTTATTTGTGTCAAATATCCTGTGTACATCACTGAAAGAACTGTATTCTCAAGACTGTGGGATGAACATATGCAGGATAGCACAGACAAGGCTGTAGTTTGGTCTTTTGAGGGATTTATGTTCCAATCCAATTTTTGTGTATGAACTTTGCAATAAAAATGCATGCCTAGAGGTAGGTGTAGATACAAGTCTATGCACAAGTGAGGTAATTAAAATATGAATATGTATGTTCTGATTTCCTAAAGTTCTGGGCTGGAGTTTCATCTGTGTAGTAATCACAGCTAATACCTACTTACATGTAATTAGAGTTTAATACCTACTTACAAACATTTTTTATTATATCTAGTAGCATGGTTTAATACAGGTAATATTTATGTACCATGCTATTTCGAATACATATTCCTTAAAAGCATTTATCCTACTGGCACATTTACATAAGGAGCAAGTAATTTGCTTCACTGCTCTGATTTCATATTTTCAGCAGTCATTTTCTTGTTTGATTTTAAAAAGTTTAATTAAAAAGAGGTGAAAATAATTAACTTCATTTACTAGAAAAAGCAGAAGTATTATATGAAAGTTATTTCAGCAGTCATGATGTACTTATACAGGAAAGTTGTCTTCTACTCAAAAAAGAAAGTCATTTAAGCATATGCTTCACTTTAAGTATCTGCTTAATTTAAAGCATGTGCTTGATGACATTTTATCTGAAGGACTAGCTCTTATGCTTACTGAGGGTCATAGCAAAATTCCCATATTTTTAGAAAGATCTGGTACATTTAAGGGATATGACAATAATAAAAAAACTTTCTATACTAAAAAGTTTCTTTGCTTGGTATTCAAATGAAATTGTGGATACAGTGTGATGGATTATTTATTAATGTGACAATTTAATGACTTCATGTTAGCTAATGGCAATAATTTTGCACTTGAACAGGTGAAAAATATACCTCTGATCCAGGGAAAAGAAAGATGACATAATCAAACCATGTTTTATTATGTCTATTAGTAGTTGTTCTTTCTTAAATAGCTTAGCCCTTAAAGAGGAGAAAATTATTTGTAAAGAAACTATTTATTTGAAATTTATTTTTCATTTTTTTTTATGTTACACAAATCTTATCATCAGTTTTTTACATACCTGGTAGTCCCAGAGAAGGGATTTTTATACATAATTTTAAATTCTGCTTTTATTTGTGTTTTGTAGGCGACAAGGTGAGCCACCACTTGAAAATGGGTTCCTTCCATACCTGGGCTGTGCCTTGAAGTTTGGTGCCAACCCCCTTGAATTCCTCAAAGAAAAGCAGAAGAAGCATGGCCACATTTTCACTTGCCACGTAGCAGGGAAATACATTCATTTCCTCACTGACCCTTTTTCCTACCATGCACTGATGCGCCAGGGAAAACATTTGGACTGGAAAAAGTTCCATTTTGCCACTTCTGCTAAGGTACTGCTGGTTTTAATATCCAACATGCAAAGTATCTGCTGACATACCCAGTTAATCCCTGTAAACATAACTATCCCTTTGAAATAGGATTGGTTTCACATTCCTCTACTTTTACTGGTTTAAAACGTTGTGGTCTTTTTCCCTCTTCCTAAATGGAAAAGAAATTTGCAGTGATTTGAATTGTTCTAAGACTATATGTTATTCTAAGACTGTACATTATTTTATTACAATATTATCCTTAACTCTAGTAAGCTATGAAGTTATACTTTGGCTTTCATTTCTGTTAGACTTTATCATCAAGGTAATGACAGGCCTTACTTACTATGCATACAATTTATTTTGTGACAGGCTTTTGGGCATGGTAGCATTGACCCAGCAGAGGGAAACACCACTGAAAATTTTCATCAGACTTTCATCAGAACCCTTCAAGGCAATGCCCTAGATGCCCTCATCGAAGCAATGATGGAAAACCTACAGTATGTCATGCTGCAGTCAAGAACACCTAAGCTTCAGTCTAACACCTGGGTGACAGAAGGACTTTATTCATTCTGTTGCCAAGTGATGTTCGAGTCTGGCTTTTTAACACTTTTTGGTAAAGAATTTAATTCAAGTAATGACAAAAACCTGTCATCAAAGCAGGAAACTGAGAGAGCTCACATCCTAAATGCTCTTGAAAACTTCAAGGAATTCGATAAGATTTTCCCAGCCCTCGTGGCAGGGCTGCCCATCCACCTCTTCAAGAGTGCCCACAGTGCACGTGAGAAGTTGGGAGAGGCCCTCCTGCACAAGAACCTCGTGAAAAGGGACAACCTCTCCGAGCTTGTCACCCTGCGCATGTTCCTGAATGACACCCTGTCAACCTTCGATGACATGGAAAAAGCCAAGACCCACGTGGCAGTGCTCTGGGCCTCTCAAGCAAACACCATTCCTGCCACTTTTTGGACCTTGTTCCATCTTCTTAAGTAAGTCCCAATGCTTTTTGCTCCCGAACAAGAAAAGTATTTATCTTCCAGAAACCAGTTCATTAATACAGGCCAATTCCACTGCTTGATACCTCACCAGTGATAAAAAAACTTACTGTTTGCCACAGAAGTGGTGTGTTGTTCTGGACTTCCACAGAAAAGCCCTTCACTCATCTGAGAGCAAGTAGTGGTAGCACAGAGCAATTCTGTAGAAGCTTTTTTTTTAAGAAACAACACTCCAGGGCAATGCTACACTTTGTCAAGAAAGCTTTGGAGTAAATCTATATGATATGACATTAAAAGTGCTAGTTGCAGTCAAAACATTAATTGTATTAAGGGCTACAAATATAACTAGACATTTTTAGTCCATCTCACTAGAGCAGGCAAAATGAGGTTTAACTTCATTGTTGTTTTCACAGATACTTGATAGAAAATAATTTATATGTTGAGAGATCCCACTGAAGCTCTACTGTAGATTGCACCTGCTGACCTTGTTACTCATGAGACAAGTGCACAGTTTAGATAATACCATCAAATGCCCATTTTAGAGTGGGCCTTTTTGGATTATCTGCCTCAGCATAATTAACTCTGAAATATGTGTCTAAATTCCTAATGATTTATTCATCATATCTACTTGCCAATGCTAAATTTTGAGGTTATTTAGTACTTTTTGCTCCAATAATGAATTTGCTTTAGATTTTCTGGACTTGGAGTCTTTTAACACCCTGATTGTGCCTTCATAAAGACACTATTGCACCCTCTTTTATTGTCTCTGTGTATTTCACCATAGCTCATATACTCTGTGTCTGAAAGAAAGGCTGGACAATGAAGGGTGCTATGTGGGCTCTTAGTATTAGGAAGATTCTTTTCAGCTAGACAGAATATTGTCACATCAGCCAGAATAAACGATGTTATAAAACTGATCTATAATCTTGTTCCTAAACTTTCCAACTGCAGGGGTGCTATTTCCTAATCTACAACTGGCTGTTTTTTTTCTTATTCTTGGCACTGCTTTTTAGTGACAGTACCGTTTATTACCTGAATTACACACATCAGTTCTGTCCCACTTGTCATTGCAGACAAAATCAAGTACCTGGGGTTGGTTTCCTTTTTCTTTCCTTTGAAGTTATCATACCTCTGCCAAGACATGAAAAAGTGGAACTGCAGCATTTTGCTGCACAATTTTCATTTTAGAAGGTTGTACTTGTCCGTCAACAAAAAAATTTTAGTCAGGAAGAAATTTAATAGCAAAACCGCTTCTTAAAGAATTCTTAAATCTAAAATTATGTTATACCTTTGCTCTTTTGATCTTAGGAATCCAGAAGCAATGAGAGCTGCTACCAAAGAAGTGCAACGTGTTTTGGAAAGTGCCGAAGAGAGTATCAGCTTCAATGGCAAACATATTTCCTTGAACCGGAAACAGCTGGACAATATGCCAGTACTAGGTAGGATTATTTTATGCAGGATTATTTTATGCAGAAATCACACTACAATTTCCATGGTCTTCTATTTATTACCATATAAATACTTGCTTTGGAATTCCTATGGAATTAGCAAAGGAAGAGTAGAAGAGGGAACTATATATGTTCCTCAGCAATAGCCAACACAACCAGGCTTCCCAGTGCCCCAGGTGGTACTGAGAGTATCAAAATTCACATGAACAGCACTTTTTCATGGGTAATGGCATGTCTCAATAATCCTACACAGCTACATAACATAGACCCATGGATAATTCTAAACAATATTTTGTTTGGTTATTTTTTTAAACCAAATAAAAAGGCGTTGCCAAAACTTAAATCCCAATTCTTATCATGCGAAGTAATATTTTCTAATACCATTACTTCTAATTCCTCTTAATATTTTTTCAAATTATAAGCACATTTTTCAGAAGTTACAGAGAGTTTTGAGAATGTTGCCTTTTAACTACTGTTACTTTAAAAAAAAGCCAGCTTATATTGAAATAAACCCCCCCAAGACATTACTGTTTTTCTGAGTATGGGTTTCAACAAAGAAACTCTTAAATCAGAAAATTCTGATTACTACACTAGTTTTTTTCTTGTTATGTTTTCAGTTTTCACTGTTTTGGTCTTTATCTCAGAGTGACAATGTGTTTCACTTTTGAACATTTGGTTTCATCAACTATAAGCATTTTTCTAGGGGAAAGCAGATTAAGTTCTCAGTGGTATCTGCAGAAGGGATAGAAATGCTAAAACAAAATGAGAAAGATACTTTCTGATGCATTTAGAATGTTGATATTACAACTTTTCTTTGAATAAATTCAGTGTTTGATATATATAATTCAGAGTTTTCAGCTCTGAAATAGTTCAATATCCATGACCTGCCCCCAGGATGTGAATACACTGTTTCCATGGCAATCATCCCTTGTCCTCTCCCAACAGACAGCATCATCAAGGAGGCCATGAGGCTCTCAAGTGCATCCATGACTTTCCGAGTGGCCAAGGAGGATTTCACTTTGCACTTGGAGAACGACTCTTACAACATTCGCAAAGATGATGTTGTAGCTCTTTATCCTCAGCTGCTGCATTTTGATCCAGAAATCTATGCTGATCCCTTGGTAAGTATTTTTTCCAAATTGCATTAAACTTGCCGCTCTGGCAGAACTTAACAGGCCTTTAGATAAAGCATTTATAGGGGTGCCCCATGGCTGGTTCTGCTGTATCCCAGACAGTTTCTTCTTACACGTGAGGATGCAATGACAGGCAAGAAAAAGAATAAAGTCAGTGCAAGCACTCCCTGCAAAACATGTTTTAGTGTAACCAGGTGTGCTAGCAGCCCCAGACTGCCTTCCACTTGCTACCTTCCTTAGTGAGGGAAGATCACCATTATGAGGGTCTTTGAAGAAGGATAAGGATAATAGTTTCCCAAAGGCACAGAGTTAGAATACTTCCAATTCTTCTTCTGCTGCATAAACAAGAATGTGTGTTACAATCCTTATTTTTAGAGGTCAGGAAAGAAAATGACAGTCATCAGGAAAGAACCTGGGATCCTGTCCCACATAACAGAGCTTCTCAGAGGCCACTCTTTCTAAAACAGCACCGTGGGGCCTGGTGCTGCTGTGCGCTGCTTATTGCTAGAGGCACCTCTTTCCCAGCCTGCGCTTTGTGTCTTAGCAGCTTTATCTGGTTTTTGGAGGTATGCAGATACCAAGGAACTCTTTTGTGTGTTTAATTGCAGACGTTCAAGTACGATCGCTTTCTGAATGAGAACGGAGAGGAGAAGACAGATTTCTACCGGAATGGTCGGAAGCTGAAGTATTACTACATGCCTTTTGGGACAGGCATAGCAAAGTGCCCGGGCAGGTTATTTGCTGTCCATGAGATTAAACAATTTTTGGCTCTAATGTTTTCATATTTTGAGATAGAGCTGGTAGACAGTAATGTGAAATGTCCCTCTCTAGATCAATCCCGTGCAGGACTGGGGGTTTTGCAGCCATCCAATGACATTGATTTCAGGTACAGGTTGAAGTGCTTATGAATATATGTTTTGTATTATGCATATACACTATGTACTAGTAGTACGTAAATACACTGTATATACTAACAGTACTAAATATACTGTATAACACATACTTTATATACATTTTATGTATATATGCAAATGAAATGCTTCAAGTCTTGGGGGAAAATCTATATGAAGATGCTAATTCACCATTTTAATGAAAAATGTGCACCAGTATGGTACCAGCATGCAGTGGGTTTTGTGCTGTTTTGATGCAGATGTCTCCTTTTTTACAAACCATTTTGAAATGCAAGTTAAGATTTTCAGTTGTGTGCATACAATAGTAGGGTTTTTTTCTGTCAGCAAATACTCTCCCACAGTTAGAATTTCATCAGCTAATTCGTCATAATTTCAAAATTGTTCTACAGTTAAAATGTATTCTTTTCTATAATTGAAATGTTTGGGGTGGCGGGGAGGGGGAGGAGGCAGTAGCAGTTCTCCCCACAGGTGAAATAAAGTTTTTGTTATATAAAGGCAGATTCACAGTGGGGAGGGGAGAGTTTTCTGAGGAAGTACCTTTATGTTTTTATGAAAAACTAGAAGACTTGAAAAGAACCTATGAAAATGTTCACGTTCAAGTGAAACTGCAAAACTTGTATTATATTCATTGTAAGATACTTATTTTCAGAAAGTGCTAACTGTGTTAAAATAAATTATATTGGCTGAACCAAATGCCTCTCTAGACTGTTGTTTTAATGTCTTAACACTGTCAAAGGTTTATGCACTCATCCAAAGCCACCTAAACCAGTTTTAAACTAGCAAGCTCAAACACCAATATGGAGATAAATAAATATCTACCACATATTCACCAGTGGTTCTGGCCAGTTTTAGCCTCCGTAAAAACTCTCTATTTCCATAAGTCTCCTTAGGTCTACCTAGTCTAATTCCATTAAAGTTACCATGAGTAGTAGTATGTGGCATGTCCACAAGAACAATTGTTTCATGGTTAATATAATTTGCTTCTCTCTAACATCCCTGTCCTTTTCTGCTGCAAATGACAGATGTATGTATGTATGTATGTCATAAAAGTCCATATTTTAATGAAACATCCTAGGGCTGAAAGAGAGAGCTTTCTTGTCATCCAATGATGAAAAGAACAAATGGACTTAAAACATTCTTTTTATCCTGTGTTTTTCTAAGGACCTATGGTCTAACCTTTTGTCCTTGACTCAAAAGTAAGCCTCATGACAGAAGATGAGATACAGAACTACTAGATATTTTCAGATTTCACATTCTGGCAAGATATCTAGCCTAACTGAGAGAGCTCTTCCTAAATAAGCAATTTTTGATTGAGTTCTAGAACTGCTTTAAATTATCTATTCTTTTTTCTTCTCACTATCCATTTTGCTGAACATTCAAACGTTAATAAAAAGATTGTGCAGTGTGTGATTATTTATTACCTTGGTGTTGTCCTTCAATCTTTTTTGCATTTTCAAAGGAGAACACTGATTTGTTGCCATTTGCAGTATGCATAATATTAAACTATTATGTGTAATTCAAGGGGGTTTGAATTATTACTTTGGTTCTTTTGGTAAGGGTAGTATCCAGTACAGCTTGTTTTCATTCTTCTGTCAATTATATTTTGTGTGATTTATATAAATTATAGAATATGTACTGTAAGCTGATTTGGACAGTGAATGCTAGCCCAACATGATTGTACTTACATGTGCCCAGCACATATTATTATTATTAGAGCATCTACTCCTTCCTTCTTAAATAAATCCTGCTTGACACAACAGTTTTTGAGGACAGCACAGCTCTGCAAAGTTTTAAACAAAATACACTTCCTTGATGAAAAGGAATTCAACATGGCATTACAGCAGCAAAAAAAAGAAGACAGCTGCTAAACTAATTCTAGGTTCCTTCAAAAATTAACCCTTCTTTTACATCCCAATGTCTCCTTCCAACTGACTGCTCCAGACTTTTCCGACTGTGGTTTAATGGGACTTTGTCACTTTCTTTGGTCTATGAGAAATTGAAGTACTCAGTAGCTCCTTGAACTTATCTGACTTTCAGCTTCCCAAGTGTGATAAAATAATGGAATATTGGTGAGGAGGATTATGAACATGCTCAAATGGCTTGTAATCTGGGGTGTCAAAACCCACATACATCATACCAGTCATTGTTTAGCCTCACGTGCTGGACAACACCTGTGTTTAGGTAACATAGTCTGGTGATAAATTTAGAGGCATCCTGTTGAACATCCTTGAGATTCCTGCCTTGCTGTGGGAAAAATCAAATGGTGGTAAACTACACCTGCATGAATCCCTGATATACTGGGGACAAGAGAAGGTTTGGTGATCCCCTGGCACACACAGAGCTCCATGGTGCCTGCATCCCAGCCACCCAGGTGCTGCTTTGGGGATCCCCCCACTGGCATCTCAGTTTAAACCAGCCGGCAACCAAGCACCAAAGAGCCAGTCACTCACTCCCCCAGCAGTAGGATCAGGGGGAACATCAGAAGTGTAAAAGCTAGAAAGTTCATGGTTTGGTCTTAACAAAACTAAATTTTCTCTGCATTTCAGCATTGGTATTGTGGTGGTTCCTGTGTCCTGCCAGAGCTGCCTCACACATCAAGGAATACCAACACTAGAGAACGCAGGGAAGGGTAAAAACATCAGAGGATTCACCCCACAGATTGAAGTCATGTTCTGAACATTGTGGAGAGGCTACTGACTTAAGTGCAGAATCATCATAAATTGGCAGAAACCAGCACTGTCACCAGACAGGGTCCTGCAAGAGTGGCTCAAGTGCTCCTGCCCAAACTCCTGTGGGACCACGGTCTGCACCTCTCAGCCTGCTGCCACCCTTCTCTTGCTGGGGTAGCAGTTCTCCATGGATGGCTGGACCACATTACCTGTGGATTGATATGCAGTGTAGAGAACAGAGGCAACCAGCCCGTTCTGCTCAGTTCTGGACTCCTGTAACTTAAGGAAATACAGCATGCTTTCAAGGGACTCTTCTTTTTTGTTTTGACCTTATGTTATGCAGATGAAAAGACCCAGTATAAACCCCCAAGCATGCTTTCACTTTGTGACAAAAGACAAGCAGATGAGCGCTTTGAATGGTTTGGATATGGTTTTCTCCTTTTTTTTTATATTGGGCTATATACATGTATTTTGGTTAGCTGGTGTAGCTGCTAATTTTCTAACCTCAGTTAAACCCCTGTTACTGGGGTTACACAGACGCAAGCGAGGGGAGAAAAGAGAGTACAAAGTCTGTGGCACTATGCCTCAGCTAATGTAATCAAATACTTCAGCAATCAATACTCATCTGCCTTGCCAAGGTCACAAACACCACAAGGTTATAACAGGGCAATTCTTTTTGCTGCCTCTCCTAAAAGCAGCACTTTTCTTAAGACAGGAGAACATCAAAAAAATAATTTGAAAGATCATAAGAGCAACTAGAAATATATTGGGCACACCCAGGCTGGTAGGAAGCATACAGCCTCCACTGTGGGCTCTGTGAGTATTTCATATTTAAAATGCATAAATAGATGTGGGCAGAAGAGGAGGAATAACCTCAGCCCCCAGGTGGGCACCCTAACCATAAGGATAGCTCAGGCATTTTTCTCAGGGAATTTGTAACGTGCTTCCTCTAAAAAAAGAAGCAACAGACTGAACAGGATGATTTACATGACTTCCTGTGCCTTTACAGCCAAAGTGCTCTCTTAGTTGAGAAGAGATTCAGTTTCAACAGGAGATTGAAGTCCCTGAAGAAGAGGAGGTTAGTGAGTTCAGTCTCTCCCAAACCCCAAGGGACAGCTCTACAGGTTGTCCTGTAAAGGGTGAGTAAGAGTGAGGGACGCCTCTTGAGGGACACCTCTTGAGTGACACCTCTTGAGGGACACATAAGATCACCATAGATTAGGCACATTAAGGAGTTTAAATGCCCAGATTTTTCTGGACCAGATGAGCTGGGCATTGCTGCAGTCAGGTGCCTCTGAAGAGTGATTTGAGGATTAGGAGCAAGGCACAGCCAGCTGAGTGAGACCATGTGCCTCATAATCCAGCAGGAGACCTTTTGGCTGAGCAGATAGCCTAGGCAGTGAAAATGTTTTACAGCTTTTTCAGGCTAAAAGAAATCTTTACTGATGGTGAAGATCTTGGAAGTCACATGGTGACCTTATTAATGCAACAAGATACCGTGTCAGAAACAAGACAGTTTTACAGTTCTGAAACCATGCTGGCCACAGCTGCTGTAACAGAGCTGCCACTAAGTTCAGGCAGCCACTCTTCAGCTTGTCAGCAGTGGTTTTGAACATAGATATTCAAGCCCTTATTGATTTGTTTTTGTATTTTGCTGTAGGAATAGTGGGATTAACTGGTATTTATATTATGAGACCTCTTCTGCAAGTTTCTGGTGAAATAAAAGAGGAAGCAAAAAGAGGAGAAGTCATGGAATAATTTTTCTGAGAGCATGAAATACTTTTTAGTGATAACTATAGTTTAGCTGATGATAGCATGCTTCAAGTTGTTCATCATCTTGGTCTAAACAGATAGCTGTGGCAGCACAAATAGGTATTTGCCATTTATGAACTGCACAGAGTGCTACATCTGCATGTCAACAGGCTGAAGACAGGACCAAGATCTTCTGATGCTCCTGCTCATTGCAGTGGATTGGACTAGATGAGCTGTAAATGTCCCTTTCAAGCAAAACTATACTATGGTTCTATGGTTCTATGATCTCGTCTCATTTACACCACCAGGTCCACACAGTTAAAGAATGTACAGAGGAGGGCTGATCATAGTTATGTCTAGCTGCATACAGGGAATTTGGTGGTAAAAGCTGTGATTGCCTCCTAATAACCTTAAAATTAAATAATAAAAAGGTTACATACTATTAAATGGACTTCTATCAGTGTAAATACCCAGCTTGCTAAGTCTTGTTGACTTTACTTGGTTTTCTGCCAAGACAGACAACTCTGTGGGACACATTCCAAATCAAATGATCTGCAGTGGCCCATGAGTAATGAAAGGAGAGAGAGGTCACTTCAGAACAATTCACTAAAGAGCCATAGATTTTTCAAATGAAAAGTTCATTTTACTTAATTCACCTATAAATAAGATCCTGTGGGCTCCAATTATCTTTTTAAAGATAACAGTAATTTCTACAATTTGTCTCATCAGATAGCAGGATCCCATAGAGATTTTGAAAGATTAAAACACCTTGGCTGACTGAATCTTTCTTGTTTTGAGAACTCTTCGGTGTGACTGGCCATATAATTATTTCTCAGTAACATTTGTATAACAGTTGATTGGAAAAGGACTGGGAAAGGCTCCCTATTGTTGCAGACTTGAGACATAAAAATGCCTACAGGAAAAACATTAAATGCCATAGGCTGGAAGAAGCCAAGCTAGAAGTCATTTCACCCTAGGTATGGAATGAGGTCCAGTTTACCCAGGACAAAAACAAGCAGAGCTTCCTTGGGATCCATGGGATTTGTGCAAGGCTCCTGAGGAACAGACTTGCCCTCAGAGGTGCTCAGCATGTTTCAAAAAAACCAGCTGGTTTTCTGCTGGGTTCTGGAGGGCTTTGGGAGGCCTCCATGCTCGTGTTAGCTGCAGGTGAGCACCCTGTGCAGAGTGCTGGCTGGCAGGAGCATGGGGTCAATCCCCCTGTCACCCCTGGGATGTGCCTGTGCCTCTGGCAGCTGTGCCGGGGCCAGGCTCGCTGGGTTTGCAGAGAGAACAGTGCCAGACCTTGTCTCATCTCAGCCCGTGCTCCATATGGACATCTGGACTCCAAAGGTAAGCCAGGTCCTGCAAGGGAATTGGAGACAGACAGGAACATTTTGTGCCTGCAGAAGCTCTGTTCCCCCCTCCACGAGCTCGCATGTCTGCTTTGAAGCACAGGGTGAAGAACAGTGGCCAAAGGGTTGCATCAGCAGGCGAGAGGGGAACTGGGTCTTGCTGACCTGCAGTGACCTCAGCTCTGCTCTTCTTTAATGATAATTGCTCCTTATGCTGGGGGAAAGGCTTCTCTGCTTGATGGAACATTTCAGCTCGACTGCTCTGCCCAAGTAAGCAAAGCCTTGGAAAGGCAAATGGTTAGGTGGGGGCTTTCTAAAAATACATCCTCCACATTGAACTGACAATTTCATGGCTATTTTATTTCTTCAATGTAAGAACTTGGAATAAGGAATAATATCCTTTTGAGAATTAAAAGCTATGTTAGAAACAACAGGGGAAGCCATTAATGATGCAATTACATGAGTCGTGTTCACTGTACCTCATACTCTTGGTACATTTGCTTCTTACATGTATTATTTAGACATTGAAAACCTGTTTAAACAGTCCAACACAACTGTTGTCCACTGAATTTCTATGTCTGGACTTAGAAGACATTCTCCTCTGTCTTTAAAGAGTCTACAGTGAGAGGACTGTCCCTGAAATCTGTTGATTTAATAATCCTGTGAATTTGCAGAAACCATAGCCAGAGGCTAGGGGTGCTGGATGCAGATAAAAGAGATTCACCACACTGCAGAGGTATGTGCAGATGAGATTCCTAGTGGAGGCATTGCAGAGTCAGGAGAGAGTTGCCTGGCTGCAATTCGGAAATTTCAGCTCTCTGCTGAAGTTCCTGGTGCAGGCAGAGCAGAGATGAGTGATGAAGAGCCATCCCCATCTTGCCCCATGACTGATTTCTAAAGCTAAGTGGTGGCAAAAATTACTTGCTTACTCCTCAGCCTTCTTTGCTAAGAATGTCTTTACAATCATTATTTATTACTGATGTTATTTTCACACAGCTGAGGACTTGGTATAAGAATTGTACAAACACAGAAAAAAACCACCATGCTTCTCCCAAGGATGTCACAATCCAAGGGAAAACAAGGTGAAACCATCCATCTAGAAGAGGGCAAGGAATCAGTGAGGCAGCATTGCCAGAATGTCAGATGGTGGTCTGAAGAGACCAAGAGGTCAGTTAAGATCAAGTTTATCTGACATCAAAGCATCTTGATCTGGTCAGATCTAAAATATGAGAACTAGGCTGTTAATACCAGATGACAGAGAGGTGAGGATTAAGGTACAAAGCTCCTCGGAAGAAAAAAAGAAAAGTTAATATTGGGTGATATAAAGAATGCAGGACAAGGTAGCAAGGGAGGAGGCATGACAGCATAGACAAGTGCCCTTTGCAGCAAATACATGAACGGATGTAGCAGGAGAGGAGAGGACAGCCCTGGAAAAATACTGCAGTGCAAGGAGAAAACACTTGGGCGAATGTTTTGTTGGGAGGATGGTTAGGGAAGGCTGTATCTTATCAGCAGTTATGCAGAAGTCAAGACAACATTTGAAGGAGTGCATGGACAGCGACAGAGATTGCTGAGGGGTGAGGGTGAAGTACTGATCTTGAGTCTCGAGCCCAACTAAAGACATTGTGAAGCAGCATCACTTGAGTGAAGCAGGTATGAATTCAGTTGTTGGGGAGCCAGAACAGCAGTGAAAAGCTGTGATCCAGAATGTGATTTTTTAAGGTGCATTCAGAAAGCTGTGAAGCAGGAAAGGAACAGAACACAAACAGCACAGAAATAAGCTTGCATTAGGTCACAATGGTTAGGGAGGAACAAAAGGTTAAGGGAGGGCATGACAGGGTGGCTCTGAGGAGATACAACAAGATGGGCTCTGAAGATGAGGAGAAGAGGTCTGCAAGAACATGATTCTGTGGAAACCATGAATCCCAATTTCAGAGCAGACCTCAGACAGACCCTATTCCAAAAAGTTACTCTGTAAATAAAATACAACGGACTGAGTCCACATGCATGCACTACGCAAATATTTGCCACCACTCTGATCAAAGTTATTAGGTGATAATGTCCAGCCTTGAAACTGGCCTTGAACAGCATTTATTAAGGTGTTCCACTACTACAGCTATTGCTAAAGATCACTACATCAAACGGTACCATCAGTCAGCCTTGAACCTTGTGCAGAGGACTACCAGTGAAGCCGTACAGAGTATAATGCGTCTGGAGCCTGCCAAATGAGACACACGTGCAACCATCACCAGCACCAGAGAACCACTATTACAATTTATGTATTACCAAAAATATCCTGGATAACAAGAGGTAGCTAAAGAAATATGGAATTTCTCCTGCTCCTTATACTTATCTGGGGGATAATTATGATAGTTTCGAGGCAGGTTTTCTTTCGTAACCTAAGAGACTTTACTTCAAGTTCTTAACTTCAGCGTAATAGAGATTTTTGTAACGAATACAAGGCAAAAAAGGGAAATAATGGGTAAGACATATGTAAATGAAAATATCTTAGAGTCTTAAAAATATTAAATTGTGCTACCAAAGACTACAGGAAAATAAAATTTAAAAAAAGTTTTGAAGCTCTGTTTTGAGAGTGACAGCCGAAGTGAGTATCAGTTCACAGGTTAAGAAACAGGAATTAAGTTTCAAAACTCATATAGCCAGTGGAGATCTTGCCAATGCATGCAGGCAGCTGAACACCAGCAGCTGCCAAAGTATGTGTGGTTACTTTAGGGTAAACCAAATAAATCTCTGAATAGAAATATGTCACTCACAAGGGGTTTGACTCATTTGTCCCCACACAGGAAGTAGAGACATTTGAAATACCCTGTAGTAACCCTGTATCTCTAGACTCCCTTCAGACAGACTTACAGTCCCAAAAGTCAGATGTTGAGTCTGTTGACTTCATGGTGTCTTCAGAGACTGAAAAGCTCTAGAAATCTGACTGTGGGTAGCTGCCTGACCAAGCCCTAAACCTCCACTGAACAGAATGGGAGCTGGGCATTTCACTCATACTTAAATGTGCACAGGTAGATACCTTCATTTAAGTGCCCTAATCTTTGAACTGAATCTCATTCTCAGAGTTTTGAGGACCATCAAAGAAATGTAAGCTCTGAATCCAGTTTTGGTCATCCGCTTTCAAAACCAAATTTTTATTTCAACAGGAAAAATTGCTATAGAGCATATAAATAATAAAACTGCCCTGAAGACTTTTGCTCTTGATAACACTCTGGAAGTAAGCCCTAGAGAAACAGTGTTTTTTGTTTAGGAATTGTATAATGTAATTTTTGCATAAACCAAGGGAGTAGAGATGGCATGGATATGGAAAATACTTTGGCCAACAACTTCTGTGGAAAAAAAAATGCAAGCTGTAGTCACTCAAACCAGCTATACAGGGTTCATGTTTCCTGAAATACGAATTTCAGTTGGAAATAAGAAAATTAATTCTTTCCTTCCTTTGTATTAGAAATGACATATTCCTGGTTTTCTTCCCATTTAAAAAGCTTTCATTTCAAAATTACTTGAAGTTAAAAGATTAAAAGATAAAAAGCATATGATTTTATTTAATTTGATCTATACTGGCTGTTAAAATGTTTTGGTTTGCTGAAAACTCTCACATATTTGACTTAGGTCAAATCAACTAAATGGCTATCATCCAATTCTTCCTGGAATTAATTATTTTCATAACTTCCCTCGTAACTAAAACTTCTTTTCAATTTTACCCATAGAACTGTTGACTTTCTCCTACCATGCACTTGAATTGAAATCTATGCAGAACTCATACAGTATTTACTTTGAAAATATTTACCAACCAATTCCTTGGAGTTTTAACCCTGGGAAAGTTCCCCAAGATTCTTAGCACTGGTTTGCTTCCCATCTTTTCAATATCAGTAGGAACTTAATCTAAAACTTTCACCACAGGAAAGGAAACCATTGTGTACTGCTCTTGAAATTCTTCTCTATAACATTTACATAAGGACAGAAAGTAACTTTCTGTATTTCTATTAACTTGAATGAACAGAAGAGCAGATTCCAAAAATGATTTTCTATCTATTGCTGTATGCACAAACACAGATCCATCAAACTACAGAGATGCTTCTGTCTGCTGACATTAAATTTTGGTATGCAGTGTCTCATGACTATCACAGCCACGAGGCACAAGGCAGCAGGTGAGATGCATGTTGCATAAACCATTTACAACAAATATTCAATAAATATGCAGCGCTGCATCTTGGCTGTCTACTTTAAAATATATCAAAGAAGACCTATCCAAATTCTAATCACAGATCAAGGTCACTCACTCCTATTTTATAATGCTGCTTTTTTTTTTCTATTTCTTTTTATAAGCTTCTACACATTTACATTTGTTGCAGCATGCGAATTTTATTAATTTACTTGCTTATACAGAGAGCAAAAGAAAACAGTCTCTACTAGCAGCAGGTAAAAAAAAATCCTGTCTTGCTCAGCTCATAGATGCATATCAAATCTACTTCCATTTTTACTTCCTGCCCCCCCACCAAAACCCAGAAAAAACTACATTTGTTAATCATATAATTCAAAGAAATAATTCTAAATAAACCAGAAGAAAATTGGAAAATTCTTCTGGTTAAGAATTCTACCCTAAATGATAATCTCACTAGTATTCAATACAAAACTATTAAAAAAGTTCATGAAGTCATGACTCTAAGAGCAAAGATTATGTTTTATTCTTTGTGGTAATTCCCTTTCTTAATGGCTATTCCCATCATTTGTGAAATAAGGGGAAAGAGATCCTTCCTCATAGAGTTGTCACTGGTGACAGTGGTCCCGACATCTCCACAAAACTTCATCTTTTCATTTGACATGTGCATCACGTCTGTCTGTTTTTCCTCTGCCAGGCAATTCATAGACTCATTGAGCAGTTCGGGTTGCAAAGGAAGGTCACCTAGTCCAAACCCTCCTCTGCAATGAGCAGGGACATTTTCATCTACCTGACCTTGAATGTTTCCAGGGATGGGGGATCCACCACCTCTCTGGGAATCCACTTCTGGTGTCTCACCACCCTTATCATAAAAAAAATTTCTTCATCTGTAGTCTGCTCTTTTCATTTAAAACCTTTACCCCTTGCAACAGACCCTGTCAAAAAGTCTGTCCCCATCTTTCTTACAGGCCCCCTTTAAGTACTGAAAGACTGCAGTAAAATTTCCCTGGAACCTTCTCTTCTCCAGGCTAAACAGCCCCAACTCTCTCAGGCTCTCTTCATAGGAGAGGTGCTCCAGCTGACACTTTACTTTTGCTGCCCTTCTTTAGACTCACTCCTCATTCACACAGCACTTCAAGTGAGATCTCATGAGAGCAGAGTAGAGGGGCAGAATCACCTCTTCTTTTGATGCAGCCCAGGACATGTTTGGCTTTCAGGGCCGTGACTGCACATTGCTGGATCATGCCCAAATTTTTATCCACCAGCAGCCTGCAATTCCTTTCCCAGAGAGCTGTTCCAGCGATCCCTTCATTCCCCAGCCCGTGTTGATGCTCAGGATTGCCCTGATGTGGTTGCAGGCCTGTGCACTTGGCCTTGTTTAACCTCTGATGCAGGGCTCAGAGGAAGATCATAAGAAGAGTCACTTGCTGCTTAAGATTTTTTTTGTTTTGTTTGCCTTTTAACTTCCTTATCTATAAAACCCTTTGGATCACAGAATGAGAACAAATTCCTGCTGACTTCTACAGCAATTCCATTTGTTCTGCTTTAGAATACAGAGGAACAAGAAAAAATAAAAGAAAAACAATAGAAAAGGGGAAGTTCTCCCACAAAACAGGTTGTTAGTTTGGTCTGCAGTTTTTAGCATGTCACGGGTTGGCAGATCAGCTGCAATGATAGCTAAATTCACATTACTGGGGTAAAACTGGGATGGCAATACTGCCAAAGTGCCCTGAACTTAAGTTAAACATGATAGTAGTCCACTTAGTCAAAAAAGTGAAAAGAGAAACAAGGTCTTCATTATGAAAAATTTAGCTTAGCTATGGAGCAAAAAAAAGCGCAGTGTAGAAAGTAGACCCCATCAGTGATGTTTGCATGAAATGTGACACTCTTTCATTACCGAGTTGAGGAAGAGTTGTTTTCTTCTAATATATGTCTTCCCAATAATTTCTTAATTATGGACAAAAATATGGCTCTCAGAAAGAAGGTGAATCCTTGGAATACAAACTAACATGATCAGCCACCCGAACAACTCTTTACTCAAGCAGAAGCATTAGCTGCAGAAGACCAAACAAAATGGATGAAGTGCAACATAATAGATGAGATGCTGATAGAATGAAACTTTGTTGTCAGAAGACTCCCTCAGTTTCAGTGACAGATGTTTAAGGCAAGAATAGAAAAAAAAAAAAGAATGACATTTATCAGAGATGGGCAGCCACCTTCCTGGGAAGAGCAGACTGAAAGCTCTGTGAGTGCTATGATAGCTAGAATAAGAAAGCAGTGTCTTTCATTGTCATCTGTTGAAGCTTTTCTAGAAGAAGCACCTGATATGAATTATAATCTATTCCTCCCTGATAATGACAAGATAAAGATAGGACAAAAAAACCCTCCTCCTCATTTGCTATGACCATGACCTAGTTATGTGTTGTTTTTAACCCTGTGTTGCAGGAATTAAATATCCTTATAACTGTTGAACAAGTTTTCTATAACAATGCTGCAGAATCTCAAGTTCACTAAATATATTACAAAAATCCATATTATTGACTATCACATTGTTACTCTATGGGAAAAAGACTGATTTGTTCACCTAAGAGTACCATGGAATTTTAGAAAGATTTAGGTTGGAAGGGAGCTTAAAAATCATCTAGACTCCAAACTGCCTACCATGGGATGCTGCTGACGTCCCCAGCCAACCTGGCCTTGATCATTTCCAAGGATGGGGGATCCACAACTTCTCTCGACAGCTTGTTCCAGTGCCTCGCCTCTCTCACAGAGAACTCTCTAATTTCTTCTAACATCTAATCTAAACCTATGTTCAGTTTGAAGCCATTCCCACTCATCCTGTCTCTACATGCTCTTATAAATAGTCCCTCTCAATCGTTCCTGGCCCCTTTGGGTGCTGGAATTAGGTCAGCCCAAAGCCTTCTCTTTTCCAGGCTGGACAATCCCAACTCTCTGTCTTTCCTCATAAGAGAGGCGCTCTACCCCTCTAATCATCTTCATAGCAAAGTGTAGCTTTCTTAACATCTCACTATTGTAACAGCACTTAGTAAGTAGTTACTGTGCTTCTACAAACCAGCAGCACTCTTTCTCCTAGCTTGGATAGGCTACTCTTCTAAGAAAATTCATAACATTAAATGCGTGTTTGTTGGTGGCCTTGACTATGAGTAAAGGCCATTTGGAAATCACTAACTCCAGGTCATCTCTACCTTCTCTGCTTGCGCAGTCGGTTGGGTAATAACACAGGCAATGAAGGCAAACAGACCTTGCCAGGTTGACATGTTCTGATATTGGATATCAGCAAGAGCAGTAGGAGATAGAATTAATGGGAACAATAATGCGGTCATGATTCTAATTTTTTATTGTTTCAAAGTTTTATTGCAGTAGGGCTTGAATATTGCAACTACAACCAGGCAGCTACAGTTTTTGGGAACTGCAGACATGCTGAGAGACATGAAATCAGCCACAAAAACCTAGGATGAAAGCACTGAATATAAAGTTCATTATTCTCATGGGTGCCTGTAGGCAGGCCAATAGGAGTTGCTTAGGAAGACAGACAGAACATAAAGACACTTTCTGTATACACATAAAATAATGTTTAGATGAGTAAATAAGTGAAAATCTCTGTGTGGAAGAGGTCAGTACAGGTTAGAGAAGAATCAGAATTCTTCCAAAATCCTTTCAAGCTTCTGGTTTTCTCACATTTATTTATTTGCTGACACTCTGACTTACTCCACATCCTTATCATATGTGTGACCTAAGCTTCTTTCTTAGCTTAGGCCATGAGATACAACTAAAAACACACAAAACCCCAGGAGAACTGTGTTGGAGTCAGGGAAGCCTGAAGGCTTCTCCTGCTCCTCTGGGGGTCTTTTTATCCCCAGAGCTCCTCAAAAATAGCTTAGCCTGCAACCTAAGCTTGTGGGAGAAGCTCCCTTCACTTTTGGGAGAACTTGAATGCACCAGAGAAGTGAAAAGATTTTTGTTTAGCGTACCACAGAGAGTTTAGTTGTAGTTTTAGGATTTTGCTCTATGTATTATATAGAGACAACATGGAGGTTTCAGGGTGTCGGATTCTTCTTTTCTTCTTCTTTTCTTCTTCTTTCTTCTCCTTCTCTTCCTTTCTTCTCTGACACAAGTTCCTGTGGTGTGTTGGTTGGTAGAGAAAATTTAGAATAGAAGGGACATGTCAATGAAATTGATATTTGTTGGTGTTGGGAACAAAACAAGATACATAGAATTTCCTAACTGGTCAATAGCAGATATAAAAGGTACCTGTTGTTAGCAGCCATAGCCCTTTCTGCACTTGTGTCCTTGGAGCACACAGCTCCTGTCTCTGAGGTTTTGAAAAGAGAAAAGATAAACAACTTTGAAAAAGCAGAAAGGAGCCTTGTTTCATCTTTTCAGGACATGGAACACTGAAATAAGGAAGAAAGCTGAGCCAGAGGCTATGGAGGTCTTAAGCACCCTTGACAAACTGTATTCCAAAGGCCAGGCTCCGGCAACAACAGGAATACAAAAAGTATTAGCTAAGTCAACCTTAAATGTTATTGAGTCCTTTGATGGCAGGGTATGTGTGGCTTATCCAAGCTTTTCCGGTCTTGGGATTTAAGAGACAGGGGAAAAAAGTGAGCCTGAACCCTGAGCAGATCCTTTTAATGTTTAATTGTCTGATCTCTCCACTGAAACATTCACTCCTTTCAGCAACCAAACCCTGGCTTACAACGTTTTTTGTGGTGCCCAAGGTTACCAAGCAGTTCCAACTGGGTCTAAGGTGTGTGTGTGTGTCCGTTTTCATGAAATGCAGTGTTCAGGAATAGTCCTTAGAAAATGAAACAAATTATTGGACTATAAGAGCAGGAGCAAATAATTTAGTAAAAAACATTTTAACATAACCATTTCCCTATATCCACTTATGCTTTCTCCTCTGCTTTCAATGATTTCTTTTAGACTACAGGATTTGAGGGCTGTTGTGGGAAGAAGCCCTGCATTAATAACAACATGCAGGAACATAATTCTATAGTTAAAAGAGGTGAAAGCATACATGTGAAAACAATATCAAAACAAGAGAACCAATACTAAAAAAGTGATAAATAAAAAAGTGGAAACTACCATTGGCATGTATTGAGGTACTCATTCACGGACAAAAAATGGCAGCACTTTTCTGCATTCAGAGCCAAAGTATTCTCTATTGAAAATTTCCTATACCAAGAATCAGTTTGCTAAGGAAAGAAGAATTCAAATACAAGTTGAAGTAAATATATTATCTGTGTTTTTCTCTATTAATGGCAAGATTTCAAAAAAACTAGCACTTTCATTTTCACATTCAGGCTGAGGTATTGGTTGGTAAAATCTAGTTTAAAATGGACTAAATTGTCATGAAAGACTGTAAGGACATTTATGCTGTGGACATTTGATTAATGATAGCTTAATGTAACTTGATTAGGAACAGTTGTAAGATAAACATAAATTAATTCTTTGCACTGAAATAGAACACCTGTCAATGGTTTGCACAAGGCAGCCTTCTGAGGTTTCCATTGGTGCAAAACACTGTAGATAGGTATTGCCATAAAAAAGTTCATTAAAATGAAAATTTAATTTGGAAATCAGAAAAGTTATTTTGTCCTCAAAGTGCAATTTGGTAGTGTTAAGGTTAGAGCTAGTAAACACTATGAATGGGTTTGGTTTTTCTTTTGCTAGAACAGACAATACAAAATTCTTATATCAGCACCTAGTATGACACTAAGAATTCCATGAAATAAATACCAATTTCATAGCCCTGCATAAACAATCCTTTCTATTCAAACTTCAGATAGAAACTTCATGTTAGAAAAATAACTTGTGATTATTCCCATTTGTGAATTCTTCCTCATTAGTATTTAAATGGTCTGAGATGTCACCAAAGTAATTTGGACTGAAGAAGGTTTATCAAAGTAAAATAGTAGCTCTTCCAGAATAATTCCCTAAAGGATTTTTTTTTAATTCCACAGTTATGAATTTTTCTCTTGGCTTATTTTAACACAGTGTGGAATAAAAAATCTTACCTTCTCATATCCCTGACAAAGAGCTAAATTACATAGCTTGTAGATCACATACTTAACTCCAGAGCAGACAGCTCCCAGTGAACGGAAAAAAACCTCCCAATTTCTCAGTTTTAGATGAAACGATTTTTAAACACAGTTTCTTTGCTTTAACATTCAGATGCACTGCCAGGGAGCTCTTCCATTATGGGCAGAACAAGACCATTACCAAAGGAGAATTGCAACTAAGAAGTGTAAGAAGTTGAGTTCTAGTCTGTAATCTGAGTTCTTTGATGTTCAGCAGACTTTTTTTGGAAGGCCTGTAATGGAAATTTTGAAGATGTACAGTGATGTACGTAACATCTCCAGCCCTTTGAATATGAAACATACATCAGAATTTATTAATTTTGACTAGAAAAAGGCAAAACAAGTTACTTTTCATAAACTAAGCCATCTTATTTTACTTTGTCTCAGTAGGAAACCCAAATAAATTTGGTTTAATTAAAGCCAATCTTGCAGAAAGCCAGAACAACAATGAGAATTAAACAAACAAGAAAGACAACAAAAAAAGGCAAGTTGATTTTCAAGGTTGGTTCATTCCAGTAGTTCAACTGTTGAAAACTGTGTTTGAATTTCCCTTTGAGAACACCTGAACTGAATTTCCAGCTTTGTCTAAGCTTCTAATTTGTGTTATCCTTTTCTCTACTAAACAGTCCTCTAATACTTCCCCGTGTGAAGTAACTGCCCACTTTAAATCACATCAACCCCGTTTTCTTCCTTGTAAGTTACCTGTTTTAAGCTAATTTTTGATAAGAAATTAAACTTGGGACCAAAGACTCAATGGAAATGCTCTCTTAAAAGAGAGGTCTTCAAGAAGCAGCCAGCACCATAAACTCAAACTCAATCAAATTCACTAATAACAAACACTGGAATTAAAATAATCCCCCGGTCACAAAGTCAATTCTGTAAACTTCAAAGGGGTGTAAAATGTTCTGCTGCACTGTTTTCATCTAACCCCATTCCAGGGCCAGTGCTTTCCAGGCTAAATAGAACCAGTCCCACTTTTAATGTTTTCAGGAACCTGTTCCAATCACACCCATCCTACAGCAACACCACAAGCTTACTGCTTTTGGCATGCCATTGACTCAGGATTTGTTCTCCCAGACTCCTGCTGCTCACTGTCTCACCTGCCCAGAGAGCAGCACATGCCTACACTGTGGCCTGCCAGCTTTAAGCAGCATGAGCAAGGGGGAGGTGCATCTCTGTCTCTTCTCCCTGCACAGAATAATTTAAGGACCATGGGAGCTGTAACTTGGTGCAAGCAACTAAGCAGGGAGCTGGCAAATAGCACCTCAGAGTACTTGTGTGCTCTTCCTTGCTTCATTTCATATCAGGCAGATTTTCACAAAAGAGCAAGTACAGCATGAGATAACTAATGTTATACATGCTAATGTTAATGTATGCTAATTATACAAGTGTGTCCAGTAGTTTAATCAAAGCAGAATTTTTATAAAAATCTCAATGTGCTGCTGAAAAAAAAAAAAAACCCAACAAAAAAAGCTGTGTTTATCCAGAAGAAATGATTACAGAGGAGTTTTCTTTAAAGAAAATATTCAGGTTTTGATTGTTTGGCTCTTGTGTGATAAAGGATTTCTAGGAAAGTCAAGCAGAGGTGAAGCCTTAGCCTTTCATAAGCTGCCTGCAAGAGCAAGCAATGGGATTATCACCTGTATTTAATGGAAACTAAATGGAATCCCCAAGCTCACCAGCCTTTCTGTGAGGGAAAGATCATCATCCTCTACCAAGTTCTTTCTCCCTTATAGTGAGTCTTCATTGCATATTCATATTCTGCACTCAAAGAACACTTTTGTGTCAAAAATGCCAAAATGTTAGCTACATGAGTGAGAATTTATGGTACTAAAACCTATGGCATAAAATTATGAGATGGAAGATTCCATAGGCTTTCAAGTACTGAGAAACAGTGAAATATTTAAGCAGAAGGATTGATATACTTTCTTAGTGCTTAAGAAAACAGTGTCAGCTTCTGGGACCCCCAGTTACTCTCAGCTGCCATTGAACACTGAAATTTAACAGGTATTTGAAACAAAGAAGCTGGTTAATATGTAGTGGTAGGTTTTGGCATAAGAGGGGAAAAAACAATTTAGTTAACCCCTTTTCTTCATACATCACTGCTTAATCAATAGTGGTCTTCAGAAGTAATAAGCAATGTAACTTTACCTATATTCTGAACTGAAATATGCCCAAACCACAAACTGCCCAAAAATGGTACCGTGAACTTTGGCCTCACATTGATATAGAGAATTGTTAGTATACAGTATATAAAATATATGCATAGTACATGACAATTCCTTTATGTTTAGGATTAAATATTTGGCACACAACACAATCACCACTTCATCACAACATAAATTTGGAATAATACAGGAAGTCTTCTCTGCGATCTTGAACATAAAACTTTAATTACTTAGCACATAAAATGAATTATGATTAAAATCATGCATATATTCAGAATGCAAAACAAAATACTTCAAATACAATTGCATGTTTAAAATCTACTCTGTCAAATATCTACTTTGAGGTAAAAACCTAAGAATATACTAAGCAATTATAACCTTAACATAAATAAACAAACACTGGTATTTTCAGAACAAAATAATAATGGAAAACAACAATTTTTAACACACATTGGTACAAGAGATACAGCCCATCTAGTCTCCTTCAGAGAGTGATCCACTCATCTGATATAAATCCAAATCTACTAAAAAACTGCATATTACTAAAGCACAGCAGCCAGTTTTCCCCAACATAAGACTCCTACCTGCTTACTGCAGTGTTGGGGCAAGTTATTTGAAAAAAATATATCATTTCAAAGATTAAGGGGTTTAATTATACAGCTTCCAAACAAGCATGGTGAAAGCTGCAGAACCAAATCCCCACTGAATACTACAAAATGCCTTTGGCCAAAATTCCAAATATAAAGAACTGAAATTCAGGTCAAAAATACATGACCAATTAACACGTTTATGCTGTAACTTGCATGCACAAAAGTGGACCAGTTCTGTGTTTGTGCACCTCAGTGTATTTTTGTCTGGGGTTGTTTATGTAAAGAACCATGTTTCTGCACAGGGTCCAACTGCATATTCATATTCAAAATGACCATAGGCCCCCTCTAAATCACATACTTTCCCCAGATGACAGTGGTCACTCACATTTCTCTAACTTCCACGAAGAAAAAAAGTCATATTTATTTTCACCACAAGTAGTACAACTAGAATACAAATAAGAACATTTTATTACAGTCTGCAACAGCTGAGGTTTGCATCTCCTGAACTGATTCACTCATACGAGCAACAATACAAGAAAAATGACATAAAAACTATAAATATTATACTGCACCATGAAACACTACAAATAGAATGTACAAAAATTACATTAGGGCATTAATTATCTGTAAACCTATTAAAAAGAACACCTTAATATTAATACAGTTTGCAAGGTAAACATAACCTACAGTCTAAGTTTTCAAATGGCTGTTCATCAATGCAGCATAGAACATTTCCATAGTGCAAATCTTACCAACTGTATGAAAGATACTGTCCCCTTCAGAAAAATGCTCCTTTCCCCACCTCCCTCAAAACAATGAGTCACAAAGTCCTATCTCATTTCACATTTAGTACAAGATGTGGTTTGAAACATACTAACATACAGAAGTTTAATTTTAACATTGAAAAAAGGTTGAATAATGTTGAGAAGGTTGAAATTGAAATTAAAAAGTTAGATATGTTGTAGCTGGAAGACATGAAATCCAAAAATATGATCCCTGGGAATGAGGAAATAAAAAGACACTGATATTTCCTTTCTTTCGTCTGTTGGAAACATATTGTATGACAGTATAGCAGGGTCCCTATACTGTACAACAACCATAAGATTACTTTAATTGCTGAAGAATCACAGTGTTAAGTATATCTGCTTCTTGTAGTGTCAGGCTTTCATCTGTTAGCTCTTTATTCGGAAAGGTAGTCACAAGAACAAAATCCGTTGTTGCAAAAGCTGGACGGGACTGGATAATGAAATCTCGAATATGCTTAATCCTGTGAAAAGGATGTGAACATGAAAAGTCTGTATGATTCCATCTGACATATATCTCTGAACATTAAGATGATCAGAGAACACAAAACCATCAAACAGACTAAACCACTAAGTAAGTTCTAGATTTCACATAGATAACTAATGATTGTAGCCTACAAATTTTTGATTCTTGTATAAAAAAACCCTGAAAAATTATAGTGAATGTTACTTGATTTCTCAAATAAGGGAAACAAAATTTGTAACATGGAAGGATATTGCAAACTGATACCTAACACAGGAAGTTAAGTAATTTCAACATCACTGTCAGAAGTTTCACTGATTAGTATATTCCAAAAAGGTGAAATTATTAATGGAAGAGAGAATCTTAAAACTTATGGTCACAGTGAAGAGAAAGCAGAGTGGAATTACTAATGCACTTCAAAAGTAAGAGGTTTCCCCTACTTTCACTTGACAGTAGACTTCTGAACAATAGTTAATAAAACAGTCACATTAACAGTATAACAAGAATAATTTAATTTTATAAGACATGGATTTAAAAAAAGTACTTTAGATATAAAATCCTGAAATTTGAGATTTTTCTATTAAGACATTAAGCTGAGAATAAATCTGTGAAGACATTTTGTACTTAATTAATTTGGCAAATATACTGCAGCCAAATAAGGAGGGATTTCAGCTTTGTATCAGTCTTCAAGGCCTAGGACATAAGTAATGCACTTTAGCAGCTGATTTTGATCATATATATGTCAAAGATAACCATAAAGATTCACAGTCAATAGAAAGATAATAATGATTAAAATAAGCTCCTGTCAACACAGCCTTGGTTATTACAGCCTTGGCAAGTTTACCACTTCTATCCTTCCATGCAGATAGAAGAACACTCAGCTACAGAGGCTCCCAATAAGGTTTGTCTCAGTCACTTCTCCAGCAGGTGTAGGGAAGAAAGGATCTGGGCCTGTACTCTTAGGATACATTATCAGGTCTAAAGTATCAAAAAATTTTCCTGTATCTTCCTGTATCTACAGATAGTCTGTATCTTCCTCCTTACTGGCATCTCGCCTAAAATTTCCTCGTTGTGGTCTGTGTATACTGTCAGGTAAAGAAAGCTACACATTGTCCTTATTCTGAGCCAGGAAGGAAAAAAGGGAACAAATGAGCTCTCCATGTAACAATATTAACATGGAATTGGGTCCATGCTAACACCATCTCTGAGTCAAGATTCAAGTTGCAGCCATGTTCTAACACGACTGTGGAGATTTCAAATCAAGGCTGGTTTTAACACTGTTTAAGTGTGGGTGAAACTGCTGCCCAAATGTCAGCCCTCTGCCCGAAGTTCACTCAGCCACACAGTGGATAGTGGAGCTTTGCAGAACCTTGCAATAGCACAACCTCTTAGGCAAATAAATGGAGTTGGCCAACACCGTTTGTGGCACTGCCCCAACAGTGTCAATAAAATTGATGGCAAGCTCTAATCAAGAAAGCTACTAACAAATCTAAAACCTCCACCAAGTTCACACACTGCCAGTTCTTAGGAGAGGGCCATCCAAAACAAAAGAAAAGTAGTTTCTCAGTATTATGTCCAACCCACATGCTTGAATGAGCACTGTGTGTCTGCATACCCTGCTGCATACAGGCTGCCATCTACACTTATATCTGTGACATGTTTTGGCACAGCCTCGAGTACAACAAGGTAGAAAGCTGGAATTCTTGATTATAGGCCAGAGGATTTCTCTGCCTATAGTGTGGACTATATTCCAGTTGAGACTACTCCACACTTTGCAATAATGTGCTTTCACAGTGTTTCCCAAGTCATCCACCTGTCCCACCAAGGAAGGCCCAGGGCTAGGATGACTACAGAGTGGGGCTATCCAGATTTCAGGATATCCAGATTGTTCCAGGAACACTTATGGCTTGTACTATGCCCTTAAAAAAATCAAAGGACACAATTGGTTATAAAAGTTTGTATAAAAGCTGCAGTTACCAAATATATTGTGTTTCCAAGTACAGAATTTTTGACAGTCAGTTTATCATACATCCATGTAATGAAAGTGACACAGAACTAGACATTTCAGGAAGGCTGGCATTTCCCCCTTTTTGATGTCTTGCTGAGACTCATTTAATGACAAAACACAAACTTATCAAAATAGTTACTGTTATCTGCATTGATGCAGAATCAATTTACCTGTGTGTTTGATTAAATCTTTGTATTAATCGGCTTCCGTCTGCTAATCTAATTTGAATTTTAGTTGCTGGCATGGAATCATCAATCAGAACAGGTGCATTAAGAATGGATTTCTCCTCCTCCTCTGGGGAAGAAGGTGTGCTGACTATTTCAGGTGTAAGGCTATAGAATTGGAAAAAAAAATCAAACCAGATGTTATTAATGGAACCATGACAAAGTAGTCTTAAATTTTCAGTCACAGGAATGAAACAGTGTATGAATACAGAGCACAGAACAGAGAATCTATTTTTTTTCACCTTCCAAGTTTTTGCCCTTCGCCACTGAAAGCTTTGAATCGCAGTCTGGGCTTCACATATTCCTGTTCTTGGTGATCTTCCATATCCAAATTAACCTGGCCACCATGAACAAGTCGCTGCAGTTCCATAGGAATTTCCCTTAATTACAAAAATAAAAATTTTCCAATTACATCCTGGACTGCAAAAAGAAATTATTCAAAAAGTACACACACACTATGAGTCAATAGTAATACTATGTTTACTTTGAAAGTCACATTCAATTATTTTATGAATTGATTTCATTCTAAAAGAAGAAAAAAAAAATCAATGAACTGACAGTCAAAACTTAGAACATACTGACAGCTGAATCATGGAATGAGCTAGAAAAAATGTGAATACAAAGCCTGTTGTAACAGGTACCATTCAGAGTTAAACCCCCAAAGGAACCAAGGTATTCCAAATTTTTAAGTGTCCCATGCATCTGGTGACAAACACAGACTCCATTTTATGGGTTCAGGCAAAGAAGAAGTCTGAAGCTTTTAATAAGCATGTGGAGAAAGCATTTTTTTTCACTCCACTTCAAAGACATACCTCAAAGAAGTTGCCATTTTAACTCACCCTCTTTTAACAGACTCAAGAAACTGAGCATTTGTTGGATCTGAATAGGATCTTAACTCGCCATCATCTAAACTGAATCCATTCCTCCACAGTTTCAGCAGAATTTGAACCTATGAAGCAAAACCAGTGAAATAAAAAAAGTGAAGAAATAAGGCAGTACAATTTCATACAGACTAGCTATAGAAGCTTTGATCTATACTTAACAGATTTTTGTACCAGACCACAAACAAGAAGGCAAATGACAAAATAAGAACAATACATTGCACTGTAACTGTCATTGTTAGATTCTTTTTGAAAAATCCCAACAGTTACTGACTACTATCTTCTTCTACACCACTTTCTTGATTCTTTCAGGAAAAAGAATCTCTTAATCTGCTATCCATGACAAAGTATGATACACTGAGGGTGTAGTGATCTTCAAAGTGTTCCAATTACTTTCAAAAGCAGCAAACCTTTTTATTGATAAATTAGGAAATAAATCCATAAAGTTACAAATTACTCCTGATACATCAGATACAGCAAAAATTACTCTTTTCTCAAATTATTAAATGCTGAGCTCCAATAAAGCTGAAAGTAGTTCCATTCAGTTCAAATGCTAAGAATCATGGAAACCAGCCTCCTTTGCTCCCTTCTTATTTTGCTACATCCTCCACGACCTTTCAGCCAGGACCTTTCAGCTTCAAAACCTGCACCTCTCTTCCCTCTAAGTGCTTTTCCATCCAGAAAAATTAGGCTTCCCTAGCCAGAAAAACTGGCTTCCCTTAGAAAACTGTTTCTCCTCCCAGTTATGCTAAGTCCACTGCAACAAGATTCTAGCTGGGTACAGCTGTTCCTTGAAGAGTGGGAGGCAGCAGCTTCTTGTGTGGCACGAGAGCACCCCCTAGCCAGAACTACATCCTTTGGCTTTAGTAATTCCTTGGGTTTGTTTCTAGACTAACTGAAGATTTGCTTTAGCCATTCACAAAAATAGCAAAGTCCAGGGAACTTTGTTTCTTCCCACCCTCTCCCTCACATCCTGCTTTTTAAGTGATAGGAAAGAAAGGCCTCTAACCTGCTTCTTCCCAGAATATATCCATGCCCTTCAGTCTGAGATTGGCTGCCTTGCAAGTCACAAGAAGAATCAATTCCCAAAAGGATTAAAATGTTAGCATAGCTAAGATAATCCAGGACAACAGCTGGTGGTAAGTAACTGAAAAGGAGGTGTGCTAAGAATTTGAAAGTAATTTACATCTGACAATTCCATAATGGAGGCCTTAGGGGTATACAATGAACATCTGGTGTCTTTGGACACTTCAACAATTTCTGTTGAACACATAACTAATACTTAGATTTTATTTTTACCTCACAGACATAGTTACAATAATACTGGCATTTCAAGCTGTAAACATGGTTAAGCAGGTCTCTTTCAGAGATCTAGTTTTCTGCTAAGAATTTTACTTACATCTTGATTTTCTCCATATATGTATTCAGAATGCTTTTGTGATGAGTCACCCAATCTGTATCCACCACCAGAAAATGACTGAAAAAATACACAAAAAAGCTTATAAAATAATTATCTGAAACAATTTATTGAAACTCTTACCTAGGTGCAAAAAAAAAAAAAAAA